>JAACJM010000433.1:0-39224 GCA_013368315.1 Tetrapyrgos nigripes
ACGCTATCATTCTACTCCACCTTAGCTTCATAGCCTCTAGCACAAATAAAGTAATATTGCACTGAGAACACCAATGCCAACCTCAGGAACAGGATCACATGATGAATCAATCCTTCATCTTCTACGTGCTCAACCAATAAAAGGCACAGCCAATGCTGCCATCCTCATTCCTTTCTCCTTTCTCTTTTCACCTCTTTTCTTCTCCCCTGATTCACCTTGTTCCCCATGCCTCGCAGCAGCTCCCTTGTGCCAATGTGCCCCAGACCTCACACTGCTGGGTGTCCTCAAAGGGCCTTGCTTCCTCTTCGTTTCGCAAACAATCCATCATTCAACACCCTACACAACCCAACTCTGTCCATTGCTGGTGCAGTCAAACCAGACACCCTTCGTCGTCAACAATGGGCTGTCACAGAGTTCGCCACTTGGGCTGATGACATGGGCCTCAAACCAGATGAAGTTTTCCCTGCAACTGAGGCCATCCTAGTTGAGTTCACTGCCTCCTTCTGTGGTTGTCTCACAGGTGGAACAGTCAAGGCACCTGGCATCTTTCACTTGGCTTCCATTGGAAAGGCAGAGATCTACTTCGCTGCACACTAACAGGCATCAAATGCCAAACTCCCACCTCCTCTCAACATCCCAAGCGTCCTGCTGTCACTTATGACATGATGTGCAGTCTTCATGGAGTCTTCTCCTCATCCAACTGAGGCATCCACAAAGCTGCTAATTCTGGGGCCAAGTTGAGCTTCCTAGGACAGCTACGCTTAGGCGAGTCCATCATTTTCTCTGTTCATTCCTTTCTCTTATCTGGCACAAATACCCAATCAATCCAATATATGACTCTACAACTCTAAGAAACATCCTCTTGTCCAAGACGCAGTCGAACTCCCTCCCCAACCATCGACATGCGACTTCCCAGTACAAAAACCTCTGGCACTAGAGGGGAACATGTCCATGTTGCACCATACGAAGGATCTCTCAATGCCACTAAAGCCACACATGTCCACATCAAAGGCAACAGGCTGTCACCCACAGACCCTCTCCTTTCTTATCACAACGATAACGGTCAACTCAGAGTCCTCACAAAATCCACTTTTCTTTCCCTTTGCAATGAAGTCTGGGCTGAGGAAGGCTTACCTCACATCACCGGTCACTCTTTCTGCATTGGTGGTACCACCTTCCTTCTCCAGAATGGCATTGACCCTGAAATTGTCGAGCGTTGCAGACAATGGAAGTCCAGTGCCTTCACAAGGTACTGGAGGGACCTCCATACTCTTGCCTCTGTTCATATTGACTGTGTACACACCAGATGTTGCCTTTATGAATGCCTGAGTTCAAATTAGCAGATCCCACATTCTTTTTGCATTCTGACTCTCCTTACCTTACAACATACATTCTCTCCTACACTACTATCCTAACTTCACAATTACATCACAAACCATGTCTGTCCTTTCTTCATGACTCAAAGATTCCTTTTCTGTACCCTGAAACTCACTTTGTACAAAACCAACTGTAATAAAAACAATTTCCCGATCACATTTTTGCTTGAGCCTCACTTGACCTTTGGTCGTTGGGTGTCAGTCTCATCCCTTTGGTGATACGATGTGCTTTGGCTTGCTTGTCTGCTATGGGTTGTCGTATCTAATTCCTAGACTCAACCGACTCGAATATTTATCCTGAGAAAGCTCAGAATAAATATTCTGCTTGTCTATGTCCTCTGCCTCCTGCTCAGGATCCTCAACCTCAGGGAGCTTTGCAACGGCCAGGACGTCCTCATCGTGTATTAGACCCATTAAACTCCACTGACCCAAACAGATAAGAGCACGCGTCGAATCAGCAGACAGGCGATTGCGAACGTAAGGTAAAAGAAAGCGGCCTCGGCTGAAAACACGCTCAACGTCTGTGGAGGTGGCTAAGTAGCAGTAATTAGACAAAATAGATTACCAGAAAATCGAAAACTCACCAGGTATAGTAAGATAGTCCAGTGCCATACGATAGAGCGTTGGAAATTTTTTCCTCTTCTCATACCACCATCCTAAAACATCTTTTGTGGCTTCGACGTCCATGCTGAGATAACGATCGAGCTCATCACCAAGCTCGTCTGCTTGCGGGGGTTGGAGTGCTGGTAATTCATCGAATCGATTCGGCTTCACTGGCTTTAATTAAAAGGTCAGGGCGCATTGTTACTTTGAAGCAGAGGATTTTTTTTTTGTGTATGTTATAATATCTACCTACGAGTCTGCCTAACCGTATAACTATACAGTTGGTTGATGTAAAGGATTATGCCGAGTCGGCTTATGATAGTACCAGGTGGCGGGTCGGTTTACCCGTGGGGCGGGTCGCGGGTTTGGCGCGGGATGAAATAAGCAGCCCCGTCCCCGTCCCCGCCATACCCCGTCCCCGTGACCCGTCATTTCCCCGTGGACCTGTGCTATTCCCTACTTGTGAATGCCTTTCGATGCATAGATTTGTGATGTCTACCAGATGGACGAGAAGCTGAAGTGATGAATTAGCTCCTTAAAGAGAATTCGAACAACACTTACCGGTGGTACTCATCTAAGCAGATGAGTACCACCGGTATGATCCACAGTTAGCAGGTACACAGACAATCAGTTTGCGACACCAGTACTGTTCGTAGCATGTAGGGTGATCTTGAGTACTCTGCTCAAGTCTACTATACGCTAGTAGTAAAGCAATGCAAAAGCAAACTAGGGATGAATGATACTAAACCACCGCTCCGCTAGGGACCCGTCTTTTTTCACCTCCACAGAAATCACCACCTCGGCAGAAAACCATAGTCACTTCAATCCCTGAAACAATCACATTCTTATCGACTAATCTTAATGGACAAGTTATCACAACCACTACCACCACAGAGAGACCATCCACCGAGACCAGGACGCTCGTTGTTACCAATACTGATCTGTGAGCGATGTTCTCTACGTCCTTGTTCTTTCCACAATCTGATTTGTTGCCAAATTAGGATCCCGAGCGTAACCACTATCACCTCTTTCTTACTTTCGGAAACTGTATTCCCGGTCACTCGCGTATTTGTATCGACTGATGCTAATGGCGAATTCACCAGCACAATAACTGCAGAGACATCGTTGACTTCCACACAAACATTCCTGTTTACTAGTACTCGAGCCTTGGGAGCATCCGTTACTTCGTGAGCGTTATCCATACGTACTTACTTTATGCAAACTGAAAGCTGTATTCGATTTTCTATAGCCCATCTACCCCACCAATTAATTCTGCGCCATCCCAGGACTCTAGTAGTAAATCAAGTCCTAGTGCTGGTGTTATCGCTGGAATAGTTTGTGGAAGTCTACTCGGGTTATTCCTGATTTTATTTGGAATTTGGTTTTATAAAGGGAGAATGGGCCGTAGAAGACATGGTGTTTATGAGATTGAATTGGACGATGGTGAGTACCATTTAAGTTAATATCTAGGTATACTTACAGAGACGGGGTACTATCACTAACCTTCCAAACGTATCTTACTAGGAGACGATTCCAACCCTGCAGCTGGAAATTCATACCCCGACTGGCGACGAGGCGATTTGGCACATCACAATCCCCAGATGTTCACAATTTCTCGTTATACTGATCAGAAGGTTCAGCCGTCCACTTTACTGGCAACATCAACAACTACTACGCCTGATAATACCATGGCAAAAAGACGTCAAGCTCAACTCCAAGAAAAGGCTGATGACCTGCGGGGGCAAGTAAAGAGACTACAGCTGGCTGTTGATAGCTCAAACGACGGAATCGAGGGTATGCAAGAGCAGATGAGGAAAATGATGATGCACATACAAACGTTGGAGAGTCAGTGGAACTCAGAGTGGGCTAGGGGGCTAACGGACGAGCCGCCACCTATATATGCGTTGACGTAGGCGAGACTGGGATCATATAAAGTGCAGTAATTCACAAACAATAGCTCTGGCAGATAAACCCATCAAGCGCAAAAAGAGTACTGCTTAAGCTGCAGCAAAAAATACTGAACGCGCATGAGTAAAGACAAGAAAGTAGAGAGAAGACCAATGTTCTCTGCGTAATGCACGCATACAGCAAATAGTCTAGAGATCGCCTAGTAAGTACCGCTATTTATATCCAAGTCATAACCACGTACACTCCATCTTCCGCGAGCCTAAACCCTAGCCTTTACGCCCTATCCCAGCCCTATTCACCTTCTTTATCCTCAAATAACACCTTTCTAGCAACATCCAACATCTTCCCATGCACGTCTCCCTCCTTCCCCGTAGCGATTACACCCCAACTATCCCCCCAATATCCTCCCCCTTCCGAAATTCCACTTCTCTCCCCTCTAATGCGTCATTTTCCCACCCGCCTCAGAGACGAGAGAGACCCAGGGGCATGATCCCATATTTTCTCGATATATTTCGTGGTGGGGCCTAGGCCGGAATTTGGGAGCGTAGGTATACGAGGGACGTGTTCTAATTCTGGTTTGGCAGATTGAAGGACGAAGAGGGAGACTGGGAATAACAACTGGCCAACACCCAGTATTTCGCCTGTGAGTCCATGCGTATGGATCGTTGACCTGACGACTGGTGGTACGCAAAGTTTCTGCGATACGCGAAGCCGTGGAATGTGAGGAGTGGGCTGATTCAACGTATTAGAGGAAGGAGATACCGATGATGGAGAGGTGGAAGAGGTCGATGAAGATCTTGCTGAGATGTGTATACGCGTAGGTTTTGGTGCTTTTGCATCCACTGAGGAAGACAACGAAGAGACGAGGGGAATCTGCCAAGCACACCTCCCTCTACCACATAGAAGGTAGTGATACGATCAATACACCACATCCAGTCTTTTCGAGCACCTTCGTAGGTCCTTGGACCTTCTATCGATTGCGACTATGAGCCGAGAGGGTGTTTGGGCGGAATCCGTACCGGGAGGAGCCGATGGACCAGCTGTTTCGTTTACGACATCGCTGGAAGTTTCGGTTTGGAAGAGTGGACGAGAGGCAAAGTGAATCGAGTCGGAGGTCGGAGGCATTTTGAGTCTGGAGAGAAGTGTTGTAGGATGGTGCTGAGGAGAGCTTGAGTGGAAAAGCCGTCGACTGTCATGGTGCAATTTGCGTGGGTGCGGGCGGCGGGGTTGACGTTGTAAGTTAGAAGGAGGGGGGGAAGCCGGCTGTCAGCAACTTCTTTACTTGCTCAGAGAAACGGAGGATACGCACCCCAGTGACAAACGACTTGTAACCTGTCGTCACGAACAAGCCGGCTGAAAACAGACGAAGTAAGCCCACAACCCCGTCTCACTGCAGATATCCCTACAGCTTTCCCCGTATGCCATTTGGCGTTTTTTTTTTCAACCTCTGGGTGTCTCTTGAGTCGTTCTGAAGGGTGATAGTAGAGTAGTTCCTCTTGGAAATTGAGATGTCGATCCGGGTTTACGCGAAATAGGCGTGGGGTGTAAGCACAAAGCTTTCTAGCAGAAAGGGAGAAAAGTCTAAAGAGATCGGTGGAAGGATGACGATGATGACGTCAGACGAGCCTGTCACGAACCTCTCGCGTGATTGGCGCGTCTACGCGAGCAGGTGACCCGTCGCGGCGTCCGTTCGCATCACCAACGGAAGAGTGCTTAGGACAATCAATGGGGCTCCCTACGCCCTGAGCGAGCTCGAATTGCTTCGTTATTGATCAAAGCAACGCAGCCGGCAAGTTGAATGTTTTAAGTGTAACCGAAAACCACCGGAGCTTCGACACCAGCGTTTTCAAAATCGAAATCAAAGCCGCAATTGCAATTGCAACTGAAATAGCAACCACCCCACTGACATCATTTCCTCAACGTCTTCCCTCGTCCTAACGCCATTACTACCCATCCATACTCCACACAGTCTAAGCCAATTGCAGGGATGATTGAACGAGATCCGGATGAACTTGATCACGTTGCTGACAATTCGAGTTTCGCTACTAGGGACAACGGGGCGGGATGCTGGGACATCTTAGGCGTCGGCGGTGGACCATGAGCGATAATTGGCTGCGAGGTAGGGCAGTGGGTGGCTAAGTAATTACGATTGCCCAGTTGCCATTCCAGGAGCTTCAATTTTGCCAGTTGCGGTTTCGATCATTGCAATCACGATTACGATACGCAAAAAAAAAAAAACGCTCGTGAGCTCTCAGGACCGCAGTACTTCACCGCGTCCAAGGTACATATCGTCAGTCAGCCTAGGGGAGACTAGCGTCTTTTGGTTAAATGCTATGGGCTATCTTGGTCCATCCATCGGCCCATCTATCGTTGCGAAACAGCATGCATTTCACCCGTAGTATTGATGGTTCAGGTGAGCAATGAGACCTGTTCATCATCTGTCAAGCTGGATAAAAGTATGTATGAACAGTGCTGTTGACCCGCGGGTTTTATAAAATGCACCAAAGTTGATAGATGTCTCTTTATCCTGTTCCAACTCATCTCCTTCTCCTACCCCCCAAAATTACCAGCTCGAAGTCATGGACGACGGCTTGCTCCAAGAAATTTCATCATTCATTTCGTTGAGCACTCAAATATTGCAATGCGTTGTTACCCTTGCTGATGCAAGTAAGTGCCATCGTTTTGAGCTTGGTTCGTCTAGTATACTGACCTTGGATGACCAGGCCGTGCCATTGTGTTTTCATTTTTGGTGTATTGGCTAGTGGTGAAATACTGTAATTTCTTTTCAGAAATGCAGGCACGGTCACCGTTCGACAGCTGGCCTTTCCTCCAGGATGTAGCGGGTTCCACAGCGTCAGATAGCTCAGCTACCAACACTGCCAGTCAGTGTTACGAGGCCCGTTTAATGGACTCGTTCTTACATACGCTGTTTCTGGTAAATTCCGGGCCTCGTTATCGTGCCACGCGCGGCGTTGGCCCACATTTCCCTCGTCACTGGATGCTAGGCACGTCCAGCACAGGAAAGGCCGAGATCGTATCCATCGTAGCTTTCCATTGGAACGAGAATGGGTCGGTGACATTGCATGTTGTTCGTCTGCTGCCCAGCAGCCTCCAGGCTGCTGGGCAGCAACAGCAATTATGCCGGCCCTACTCTAAATCTACACTTCAAACCAAATCCGACGAAGAAGACTCGAAAGCGTCTGAAATTGACGATGTCAACATCTTCCTCATCCAATCACTCCACCTCTTTTCCCAACGCCCACAGTTTCCAAGCCACCAGCTCAACGTTCAACAATGCGCAGACAATCAACATTACTACCGTCAACTTGAATGGACCGAATGTGAGGGAGAATGCTACTGCTACTAGTGTGCCAGCAGATGTATTGGAGCAAAGATTGGCTATGATGAAGGTGAGTACGAGTCTGCGGATGATTTCAGGAGGCCCATACTCACGGCTTCTGATTTCACCACCATAATCACCAGGAACGACTCATGCAAGTCGAAATCGAGGTGAATATTGTATCCTTCAAGGTTATAACGACATAAACTCACTATCTGTATCGCTTGTAGAACCTGAAGCTGCGTAATCAAAACCTAGAGTTCAGAATGAGTCAATTAGAACAACAGTTCAGACAGCGAATCCCACCTGAACCACCTCCAGTCTCTGTACCCAATAGAGACCAATGCCATTCCAGCACCACTTTCCACTCGTCCTTTCCAAATTCTTCTTCTCTCTTTTCTTTCTCACCTCAGACTGACATTTCTCCTTCTCCTCGAACTTTAAACGATGAAGAACCTTCGGATTTTTGGCTGTACCTGTATCTGTTTTGCTATTTCTTTCTGGTTCCAGTGTTACTTCTCTTCCTTATACGTTGTATAGTGACTCCTGCAATAGACTGGGTTAGGCGATAAGAAACAAGATACTGAACGAGGCTATCACGGCGGCGGCGATGAATATGCACACTTAAGTACTGCCATAGGTCCTACTGGACCTAAGCGGGACCAAGGAACGTGTCATGAATTCCGAACCGTCGAGGTTGTCAGAAAGTGAAAGAAGAATAAGGAGGTGGTTCGATCCAAAGGATTACCGTTAAAAACATCGTAGCAGCCTTCTGACAGAATCAGGCAAGTAAACAAGTTAGAAAAAATATCTAGCAAGTACTTCATGTTGAGCGTAAGCATCATTCGGGGACATGAAATGAAGAACTGATGCTCACTATGATAGACCTGTTAATCAATGGATGCCGAGTCCGACGTATGCAGCCCTGATTCAAAGTCCTCTTCTTCCCCCATATGCGTGCGCAAACCACCAGATGGTGAGCTGATGTTCTGGATGGTCATAGCTGAAAGACTCCCATAGCTGTCTGAAGTTCATCAAATTAGCCTCTTTCTCGCTGAATGCCACAACGCTACCAATATCAAGCTTCAGTTTTCTGAGAGGCTTGACTGGAGTGTTGTTTCCTTGCTGGTGGTCTGTTCGGGACCTGATGAAGGCGCTCATCAGAATGAGGTCGAAGGCTAGCGATCCATATGTTTGTTGAAATTTCAGATTGGTCAAATTGGGAGCCAAAGGGGGTGAGTCCTTGCCCAGGAGATTTGTGAGAAATTCATCCTCAATCTCTACAGCCCGTAGGAAGTGGAGCTCTTCAATGGAAGGAATTTGAAGCAGGATATGTTTTTGCCATTCGGAAACTACATATCCAGCATTTTCAATCTGAAGTTCCGGCAACCACCAAGTCAGCATCCAGATAATGAGACCGCAAGGTGTAATGTAGCATTTTTGACCTACTCGGAATAGCACCAAGTTAGCATTCAATATATTTCACCTTTGACTGATTCAGCATTTTGACCATCCTGGCTCTTGTCTAATTCAGCATTCCATAAATTATAGCCTTTTACTGATTCAGCATTTCAGACAATTAGGGACATGTCTAATTCAGCATTCCAAAAATTCTACTGTCCCATGGATTCAACATTTTAGACATGTAGGAGCCAGTCTGATCCAGCATTCAATAAATTCTATTGTTGAATAATTCAGCATTTTGTCTATGTAAAAAGTTGATCCCATACAGACTTGTATGCCGCTAGCGGCCATACCTCACCATCATTGGTAGATGTGGATGGGATGTCTGCGGGGGTCTCCCTGCATAACAGTCTCTTTTTCTCTCCCAGGATTTAGAAGCAACCTAATTTTTATTTTCTAACTATCTATCACATCTTACAATACACTCCAAAACAAGACAGTACCGGACAGTACTGACTGACGAACCTACCGATGACTCTGACGACGTGAGAGTGTTGTAGTATTATATTCACAAGTTGTCGAGGTGCCGTGACGATTTTACTTTCATCTGGCTATCGTACATCATAGTATTTGACACCGATCTCATTCGATATGCATAATGTTGCCCCTCTCCTTTTAATGCGCAAAAACTGCTGGATCTCGGTTGAAAAGGGCGATTTGTCTCTCGCGGAAATCATCTTTGATAGTAGTCGTGTTGTGGCCGTTTAGTTGCATCATTTCCTAGTAGTAGTATTATTCGAATAGTAAGTGGTTTGGAGCTCACAGTAGAACGATATCATACACTTACCTGCCGATTACCTATGTACTCCGGCCAGTTTGGACCTTATGAAATCTTTTTAGGACTTTATCATTCGGACTGGAGGAGACGGCAACTCACGAGTGGAGCCTTTACCATCGTTTGGATTCAGCGTATTTGCGAACGAAATCCAATAATCCATCATCATGTCGCTGAGCTTAGCTGCGGTCGGCGTCACTTGTTTCACCTCAGGACGTTCAGCGAGCGTTCCAAAGACATAGAAAATCTCGGAGGAGTGTGTTACTTTCAAAAGAACTTTAAATATGATATGGAGAAAAAAATTAGAATTTAAGCAGTTACCTCCCAATGATCCAGGGACAGGAGTCCCGGTAACAAATTCTTGTACAGGGACAGCGTCTGGATCGGTGAAGACGTACGAGAAAGTGGAGATTCCAGCTGGGATGAGTTGATGATTGATGTGGAATCGGCGCTCGGCCTGCTATTCCAAATCCGTTGCTGCAGGTCAAGATTCAAAGGTTTTAGTTTCCAAACACTATATAAGTATTTGAAAGATCGAAAAATACTCACCTACGGCTGCACTGCGTTTGTACTCTGGGTCTAGTCCAAATGTTTCGTTACCGGTGTTGAACGGAGATCCCAAGGAGGGAATGTTTGGATATAAAGCCAGTGTCTCTTCGAGGATGTGCCAAAGCCTCTGAAGCTGGGCTTTTCTTTGGGATGGTGAGGCGTTTGGAGGAGATGGAGGCGATTCGAGAATCATATCACGGATCAATTGTGTTGAGTTTACGCTTTGGTCCGTAACAAGCGTTGCTGGGAATGTATCGGTGAATTTGGAGTTATTTTATTGGTATTTCGCTCAGGCTACGTACATTCATCCTGATTGCATCCAATGATGACAGCTTCTAGTACGTCATGGTCGGGCTTCAGCGTAGATGGAAAACCAGGAATGATATCGTCGTCAAGAGTAGGAAGCCAGTTGGTTCCTGAAGAGTTGAAGAACAAACGGCCGTTGATGAAGCTTTCAATCAGTTCCGAGGTGTTCAGGTGTCGTATACACTCTACATCGGTCATCGAATTATTCGTGCATTGAGGTAGGGCTGTCATGAAATCATCCCACACGGTATTCGCGGTCGAAGACGTAGGAGATATAACTGCTATTCCGCCCGTTGATTTCATGATCCAGATATCCACAATCGGGAATAAGAAGGTTCATGAAAGAGTCTATGTGTGGTTCACTTACCGCCCCTCTTGCAAGACCCTGTATCTTGCCGCTCAACAGTAAGAATTCGATCGCGCGAGCCCCAGCGCTTTCACCAAACACGGTAACCTTTCAATGTGTCGTTGAAAAGAAGAGGTCAAAAACATCCTCCTGGAATTACTCACCTTTGAAGGATCGCCACCGAACGAAGCGATATGTTGCTTGACCCACTGCAATGCTGCAATATTATCTTGTAGTCCAAGATTCAGAATACGAGATCCAGCATCGGCTTCCCGTCCAACGTCGTCTCCACGTGGAAATCCCAACGGTCCTAGGCGATAATTGGCAGCGACGAAGATGGTTGGCGTGTTCTGTAGAGGTCAGAAGTGCGTTCAACATGACTATGAACTTGTGTTTCGTACCCTGAAAACGCTACGATTGACTAGTGGTGTTCCGTCGTACATCGAAGAAGATCCGACAAGGAATCCACCTCCATAAAGCCATACCATCACCGGTAGACCGTCACCCTTACCCTCATCGAGTCCGAGATGTGCTGGACGAAATATACTCAAACCGAGGCAATCCTCAGATACTTGGCTGATAGTAGGAATTCCGGCCTGAACACAAGAGGGGCCAAATTGTGTCGCATTAATCACTGTGTGTTGTGCAGATGTGAAGTTTGTGAGGATAGGTGGCCTGAGTCGAAGGTTACCAATTGGAGGCTCTGCAAAAGGAACACCTGCACACGGGCCCCCCTTTCGTATAAATATCGAATTATCGTTTGACTGCTGGTTTACTCACCTCCAAAAAATTCAACGTTCTCTGAAGTTTGCCGTCCTACAAACGTGACCTCTCCTATCGATACGCCTGGATCTGAAGCAAAGACGGAAGTGGATATTGAAATCGCATAGATGAGCAGAAGGTGAGCAACTGTCATGGTGGAAAGAATGTCGTTCGGGGAGGAAGACTTTTGTAAGTTTTAATAGTCATGGCTAAGTATTAGGGCTCCAACCTGTTAATTACTTGTTACAATTCTCGAGATAACTAATCAGTAACAGGTATACTATGTTATAACATGTTATAACTAGTTACTAACAGATTTTTTCCGACGACCGGATTTTGTGTGAAATAAGCTTATGGGAGTGAAATTCAAAGAATCCATCCTTCAACCAGACCTTTGCGTACATCGCTTGAGTGGTGGTCTTGGCTTTCATAGATGAGTGCACATCAGAGCAAAGGTGACGCGATTTTGAGAATAGCTGTTCAACGGATACACTTGTTCCTGGAATGGCCAAAAAGTCACAGGCTATGCATGATATGATTGGAAATCCATGTTGATCTTCAGTGGTCTTGCAGTGGGTCTATGGGAAAACATGAATAGGATTCAACACAGACATAAAAACCTAGAATACCTTCCACCATTGCAGGGGCTTTTTCATTTCGCCTTGCCCTCTCTCTCCAGAAAAATATTGCTCTAATTCATCTGATGTTTGGCTAGAGCTACCCTGTACATCAGACAAGCTCTCGTCTTCTGAATCAGATGGCATTTCGTTCCACAGAGACTCAAAGAGTTTGTCATTGCTGGATGTCTTCTTTGGCTTTCTCGGAGAGACGCCGTTCAAGCCCACAGGCACAGCCTGAGAATAGGACTCGTAGACATGCTCAAAAAGGGCCTTCGCCTGCTGATACTCATCCGAATGATGCTTTCCAAACCAATTCAGGTGGAATGTCAGATGGTATACTGGAAAAAATTGTTGTTCAATGCATAGACATCCGGAAAGCATTGCCTGATACTCGCCAGGGTAATATATCACTGTAAGTGCATAATATGCATAAGAAACAAGTAAAAAATGATAAGCTTACTAGTGTCTAAGTACTTCTTATGAGCAATGACTTCCATAGTCCTGTGTGCAGCTTCAAAGATTCTAGGATGGTCCACGTCAATGGTCAAGAAGTTAAGTGAGCTTGTCGCTGATTTATAAAAGCCTGATCAGCGTCCACTAGCGCAAAAGAGAGAAGGTGGCAGTATGGTTGTCGGGGAAAAGATTTTGTGCAAGACTCTGATGTTCGGGTCCGGCTCAACCTCACAGATGGTTTTGCGACATTATACAGTGCTCATTGATTCATACATGCTCCGCCCAAAGCTAGCAAAAAAGAGGAAAGGTGGCAGTATGGCTGTCGGGGAAAAGATGTTGTGCAGGAATCTGATGTTTGGGTCCAACTCAACCTCACACAGCAATTGATGGACCGTCGTCAACGTGATGTCATTCTTCGGAAATTGCCGGCATGTAGCTACCAGTTACTAACAGGTTATAACAGTTAATACCTGTTACTGGGCTCAGGTATAACTTGTTATTATTTTAACCTGTTATTAACCAGTTATAACAGTATTTAATAGTATTCGTTTGGAGCCCTACTAAGTATACTCTATTGCTGACTCAACGAATCGCACCATAGCTACTGGGACAAAGGGCCATCGTTTCGCGTGGCAAATTACGAGGCCCTTTCACATAGTCTAACTCTAGTCTCTCCTAGACAGACATCATGACGATCTATTAAAGTAGATGTATGGTAGTCTAACTCAGGTTATGCAGAAGGGAAGGAGAATCGGTGGAAAGTGGGAGGCCAATTTGACACGCTGGCTGTCACGAATCGTTCCTCGCCCTATACATTTCCTTTCTATTTCTTTTCCCTTTACTACTTATTTCCCGCTTTTCCCACTTTAACCCCATAAACATCAACCACTTCTCATCATCTTCTATAGTTACCATCTCTCTAGATCTATGACTCACATACTTATCTCCTCCGTTTCCTATCTCCACGGACATTCTCACTGTCAATCATTCCTTATGATCCAGTACCTTCATCTATCCATACTTAGCTCATTACTCTCTCGCCCTTGACATTTCCACATGATACTGTCTATTATTACTGATTCTTTCCCATCTGTTCATATTTTACTTATATACCTGTGATCCTTGTAACCTATTCCTTAGTTTGTTCACTTCGTCTCTGCTCCGTACTTTTACTACGCAGTGTTGAGCCTAGTCAGCCTACTTTCTCTCTATCCCTCTATCTCTCGTTGCTCTTGATCAATCTATTCTCGTATCACCGGCTTTCTAGTATTGAGTGACTTGGGTGGTTATTGAGTGTACCGACAACCTTGACACTTGAACGAACTCCCATACACCCACCTCACTAAATTGAGTCTTTCCTTTGACTACCTCGTCTATCGCTGTTCCTGAAAACAATCCCCTTATTCACTCTGTCTACCCGACGCCCCCGAATCTGTATCGAACCTCCTGTAACCCCTCGTGACTACGAATGTATCCCATTTCCCCTTCCCTGCTACCTCTTGCATTCCGAATACCTGGTCTCTCATGGAAGAAAAATACAAGCGAATCCCTGGAGCTTTGACCGACACTTTGTCTGCACAAGACGTTGGGTGTGGAAACTTATCTCAGGTGACGTAGTCCTCTCGACATTTTCATACATAACAGTGAAAGAGGACTTCAATACAGGAGAAACCGTGGTTCAGATTAGAGGACCTCTATTCCTCAGAGAACACGTTGACTACTCTCCATCATCACCTTTCCCCGAATACGGTCTAGCATCTTCCTTTATCCTAGGACCCAACTACCTTTTGTAAAAATCAGTGTATGACCGAGCGACGATCCGCATCTGCAGATCCGAACCTCCATTGTGCCAACCGACCACACGTATTCCATCCCGCATCAAACCAAGACGCCTACTATATACCTGAAAACGGCGACGATCCTTGGGTTCCGTGCACTACACAACCGTGTCTGAACAGATACAACACTCAACGACTTACTAACGTCGAACTCCCGAGCTGGTTACACGTTATAACCCAGCTCCAAGAACTTGCAATCCAAAAAGCACACCGAAAACCTAAAACCGAATCACGTCAAGGGACCTCTACACCTACCAACCAACCTTCCGAACCCGACCCAGTACTAGAAACCCCTTCCAATAACCCATCAGAACCAAACGATCCCACTCCCCCACCTTCTTCGCCCACCATTCCATCTGCCGAAGGACCATTCGTAGCCCCTCGTCGTCCTCCTACACCTCCTTCCCCAGATCCATCAGACCCAAACAACTCAGTCATGGCTGATACACCTCCTATCGGGTCGAATGGTACCTCCGAACAAGGAAGAAAACCAGACGCCTTCAATGGAGAACGTAGCGAGGCAAAACGATGGCTGGCCCTGTTCAATAACTATCTACGCATGAATAAAGGAAAGTACCCGACCGAGGAAAGTCAAGTTTCACTATTTCTGTCATTCTTCACAGGAGAAAAAGGAGGAGATTGGGCAACGCAAAGATTGATAGAACGAGATGCAGATGAGGAGGATGAGAACTTGGCGAGTACACCAGGGGAATGGAGATGGATAACTTTGAAACAGATATGGGATAGATTCAAAAAGGACTTCAAAGCTCTTGCCTCGGAAGATGTGGCGAGGACGAAGATCAAGTTTGCTAGAATGAAGGGGATGGATATTAGCAGCTACAACAGCATCTTCGATACATACGGAGAAGAATCTGAGTTCGGAGACGCGGCGTTGTTGGAATTCTATCAGGATGGGTTACCACCCAAACTCCGAGAAGCAGTTGGAAGAACGTATCCGAAGTGGGATGACTTCGAAGAGTACAAGGAAAGAGCTGTGGAGCTTCATTTAGAGTGGCTGAAGGAACGAGAAAGACAAGGACGCTGGAAAACTACTTCAATGTCGAAGAGTAGTCCAGGTCCGTCTCAGGGAAGAATGGTAGCAAGCGTCAATGCACTTATGAATATGGGACCAGGTGCTAACTCGTCTTTCAATCCATTGCCTAAGCTGACACCTGATGAAAGGGACCGACTTCGAAAATTAGGAGCATGCTTCGCGTGTAGACAAACCGGACACATGAGCAACGAATGTCCGACATACCCGAGAACGTCATCTCAAACCACTCCCCGAACCTTCCCCTCTCGCGCTGTTCGAACAGCCGAAACCGCATCTTCACCGCCGGTAACGGTAGCTCAGGCGTCTTCATCTCGAAACACAATCAAGGAAATCTCCGACATGGTTAACAAGGTTAAAGGATTGGAAGGAGAAGAAAAGGAACAAGCAACCGTCTATTTAAAAGACATCATGTCTAAATTGGATTTTTGAATCACTTCTCTGCTACGTCGTCAGTAGGAGTAGAACAGTACACCGGACAGTTAAAGAACAATCGATATAGTGTGTTATACCCCTCTAGTGAGCGAGTCTTTCCTTCAGAAATAAGAATGTCAGTAATCACTCGTAACAGACAGATACCATCAATCACACTCAAAACTGAACTAATCGGCAAAGTTACTGGCAGAAAAATCGACGCAGACGCGCTAATAGACAGCGGTGCAGAAGGCATAATCATCAATGGTCAATTCACACAAAAAAATCAACTTACCCTCCTTCCTATCAAGAACCCGTTCCCAGTTCGAAACGTCGACGGCTCTGAAAACACCATGGGATGGGTACGAGAATACACTATCCAAAATCTTCGTATCTATTCCTGAGACGGCAAGGCGTATCACGAAGAACAGGCCGAATTCTATGTAATGGATATCGGGGATCACAATATAATCCTCGGTACCGACTGGTTGGAAGAACATAATCCAGATATAAACTGGTCGGACTCACGGGTAGACATGACTAGATGCCCAGAAACATGCATCACGGCAAAACCTCCCGTTCTCCATTTGAAAACTAAATCCTTGAAACCCACAGTTGTCGATCCAAGAACCCACCATAAGGATTATCAAGTCAGATGGTTAGAACCAGTTGGACAATTCAAACCAGTTGCCCAACTAAAGATTGCAGGGCGACGCCGTCAAACTCCTATTCGATCTTTTCACCGAAGTTCGGAGGTAATGGCGATCTTTACTGAAGATGATGACGAAAGAGATACGATCCCAGAACGATGGGAACAGGACGTAATGGAGGAATTGTTGGGGAAAGAAGAAAGAATAGATGAAGAGGCACCGGGGACACCAAACCTGAACATCCGTGCGGGATTCACAAAAGCATAAGAACTTGCAGAGGCAGCTCAGAATGTCCAGGTCAATGTACCTCTTAAAGATAAGATTCCTTCGCAATATCATCAGTTCCTACGAGTCTTTGACAAACAAACCTCAGAACGATTACCGAAACGTGGCGAATGGGATCATGCTATTGAGTTAAAACCGGACTTTGAACCACGCCCCTGCAAAACGTATCCCTTATCCCCAAACAAACAAAAGGAGCTCGATGAATTCATCAAGGAGAACTTGGAGAAAGGGTATATAAGACCATCGAAGTCTCCTATGGCAAGTCCCTTCTTCTTTGTAAAAAAGAAAGACGGAAAACTACGACCAGTACAGGACTATCGTGCCCTAAACAAAGGGACCGTCAAAAACGAATACCCCTTGCCGCTTATATCAGAACTCGTAGACAAACTCAAAGGGGCATGAATATTTTCCAAAGTTGACCTTAGATGGGGATATAACAACGTACGCATCAAGAAGGGAGATGAATGGAAAGCGGCGTTTAAAACCAACTGTGGCCTCTTCGAACCAACGGTGATGTTTTTCAGTCTTATGAACTCTCCAGCTACATTCCAAGCGATGATGAACACTCTATTCAAGGACTTGATCGACTCCGGAAAAGTCGTAATCTATATGGACGATATTCTCATATTCACGGAATCACTAGAAGAACATCGATACATGGTGAAACAAGTATTGGCACGACTCCATGATAACGACTTATACGCTAAACCGGAAAAATGCACTTTCGAAACCGATTCAGTGGAATTCCTCGGCCTCATCGTGTCACATAACACATTGGCGATGGACCCAGTCAAAGTCGAGGGTGTAACTAAATGGCCAGTCCCACGTAACGTCAAAGACGTACAATCATTCCTCAGCTTCGGAAACTTTTACCGTCGTTTCATACGCGATTTCTCAAAAATCGCACGACCACTGTTCGATCTCACGAAAAAGGAGCACCCATGGGAATGGTCCAAGGAAGCTCAAACGGCTTTCCAAGCACTCAAAGATACGTTTACGACTTCACCAGTCCTTCTCATGCCTGATCACTCTAAACCATACCGAGTAGAAGTTGATGCATCAGATTACACTACAGGAGGTATCCTGCAACAACAAGGATCGGATGGAAAATGGCATCCAGTAGCCTACCTGTCAAAAGCGTTATCCGAAACCAAACGGAATTACGACATTCACGACAAAGAACTGCTAGCGATCATACGCGGGCTTGAAGCCTGGCGACACTACCTCGAAGGTGGACCGCATACCATCGAAATCCTGACTGATCACGATAACCTAAGATACTTCACCACCGCCCAGAAACTTAGCCGACGACAAGCAAGAATGGCCCTGTTTCTGACCAGATTCGACTTTACACTCACACACAAACCCGGGAACTTGAACCGAAGTGACCTGCTCTCTCGAAGATCAGATCATAAAGAGGGGGTCGAAAACGACAACAAAGACAGAGTCTTGCTTGACCCCAGGTTCTTCAGGATCCGAGCAACGAGGCCAGGAACGGTAACTGCAATAGGAGATGCAGAGTTGAAAAGACGGATCAAGGAATGTCCGAAAAAGGATGCTGAAGTCATAAGTGCGTTACAAACCATCTTTAACAACGGACCACGCGCTTTGGCAAAAAATCTACAGGAATGGAACTACGAAGACGGAATCGTCTTGTTCAGAGGGAAGATCTACATCCCAAACGATCAACAACTCAGACGAGACATCGTTAAAATGCATCACGACAGCCTTACTGCAGGACACCCGGGACGATTCAAAACATACGAACTCGTCAGTAGAGAGTTCTGGTGGCCTGGTATGTCAGTATTCGTTCGTGACTATGTTGAAGGATGCGCTACCTGTCAATTAACCAAGGCAAACAACCACCCGACGCATGTACCATTAATTCCGAACGAAATACCGGAACGACCCTTTGGTACCATTACAACCGACTTCATCACGGATCTGCCAGAATGTGACGGCTTCAATGCAATTCACGTCACAGTCGACCGTTCAACAAAAACAGTTGTCATTTCTCCATGCAGAAAAGATATCGATAGCAACGGAACAATTGACCTATTGTTCGACAACACTTGGCGACAGTATGGCTCGTGGGATAAAATGATATCTGACCGCAGACCTCAATTCACAAGCCAAGTAATGAAAGGAATCTACGCTAAGTTAGGTATCACTTCGGCACTCAGTACAGCTTATCATCCGCAGACAGATGGCGAGACAGAGAGGTTCAATCAAGAACTTGAACAATACCTTCGAACCTTCTGTAACTATCGTCAGGACAATTGGGTTAAATACCTACCATACGCCGAATTCTGTCACAATACCCGAATTCACTCAGCAACCGGGAAATCGCCGTTCGAACTACTCCATGGATATCTACCCCGACTCTTCCCTTCCATCAATCCGACCTCACACATACCAAAAGTCGAAGAACGCCTCCAGAACTTAGATATCCCTCGAGAGGAACTAAAAGCAAGTCTGGCGACAGCGGCAGAACTGATGAGAGAACAAAACAAGGACTACATGAAGGAAGGGGTGAAATTTAAAGTTGGAGACAAAGTGTTGCTAGACAGGAAGAATTTGAAGACAACGAGGCCAAAAGCTAAGTTGGCAAATTGTCGTCACGGACCATTTGAAATCACTGACGTTATCAGTGAAGTCAATTACCGACTCAAATTACTGAATGGCTGGCGCATTCATCCAGTATTCCACGCTTCACTCCTATCGCCGTACAAAGAGACCGAAGCCCACGGAGTGAACTATCCGGGAGAACCAGCGGAGTTACTTCCCGAAGACAACGAATACGATGTGGAAGCAATTCTAGATTCAAAACCAACGAGAAACCGCCGGGGAGTACAATACCTTGTCAAATGGTTGGATTATGCTGACTCGGAAAATTCATGGGAACCAGCGTCAGGATTAACGAAGGTGAAGGAGATGATTGAAACCTTCCATCAACAACACCCAGATGCATATCGACCCAAGAACCTGATACGCCCTGGAACAATGGTGCGTTCCCTAGGAATCGCCATGGAAGACATATGGCGAAGTACCTGTGTGCTTCAAGCGAAAGCACAACTCCGAGGGGAAACACTGTTACGAACCGTTGGTATTCTATGCCCTCCTTCGCACCCCACTCGGCAATCGAACTCGAACTTTTGTCATCATTCATCAATCGCATTCCCTCGCTAACGGCGTCTACTGTCAAACCCGTCCCCGAACGTGCGTTCATATCGCACACCCAACCAACAACTATAAAAGACCCCTTTCCACAACGGAAAACCAGAGAACAACACTCATCTCTACCACTCAAACAACACCCACCCACAGTCCCGCTACCGCAATGTCAACTACTTCCTCTATCGACACCATCGTGAACGACACACAACCAGCCAACAGGGGGCGCTGCACCTACGGGACGCGCTCAGGACAGCGATGCCGACTTTCAAAACAGCACGCAGGACCTCACAACGGCTGCCAACGCTGCACATGGGGAGGAGAGGACAGACCAGGACGATGTAGATTAGGGAGAGGACACCGGGCTCGAAGTGTAGTTCAGTGGACCTCCCTACGTGCGGAACACAGAGGGAATATTGGATGGGGAGACGGCAGTGTATGGGGCGCACACATCACCCCACAATGGGATGATAACGACATTGGAGCTGGCTGGGGTACCGCAACCAACACGACAGAGTGGGGGAACTTAGACTGGAACGATCCCAGGTGGGATATTACAAACTACCCGGCTGGATGGGACAAGTACTGGCCAAGTCAAGGGACGTAGACAGACGGCTTTGCAAACAATGGGCGGAGCACTGGAAAACTAGCCTGCCGAGCTCCGGTGAAAGCTCGTCCTAAAGAGGGGTAATGTCACGAATCGTTCCTCGCCCTATACATTTCCTTTCTATTTCTTTTCCCTTTACTACTTATTTCCCGCTTTTCCCACTTTAACCCCATAAACATCAACCACTTCTCATCATCTTCTATAGTTACCATCTCTCTAGATCTATGACTCACATACTTATCTCCTCCGTTTCCTATCTCCACGGACATTCTCACTGTCAATCATTCCTTATGATCCAGTACCTTCATCTATCCATACTTAGCTCATTACTCTCTCGCCCTTGACATTTCCACATGATACTGTCTATTATTACTGATTCTTTCCCATCTGTTCATATTTTACTTATATACCTGTGATCCTTGTAACCTATTCCTTAGTTTGTTCACTTCGTCTCTGCTCCGTACTTTTACTACGCAGTGTTGAGCCTAGTCAGCCTACTTTCTCTCTATCCCTCTATCTCTCGTTGCTCTTGATCAATCTATTCTCGTATCACCGGCTTTCTAGTATTGAGTGACTTGGGTGGTTATTGAGTGTACCGACAACCTTGACACTGGCATGACGTGATTATTGACATCAATGGTCCTTGGATCTGGGTCTGGACATTCTGGTTGTCGGGAAGGGCAAAGACTGGCTGTGGCAACGAAAAGGGGTGGAAGTTTGAGGTCGTGGTAAAATTTTCGAGGTCGACATAAGTTAACTGGGGCAAAGGGCCATCGCTTCGTGTGGCAAGTTACGAGGCCCTTTCACATAGTCTAATTTCTCAGGTTATGCAGGTAAACTGTGTTGAACTTCCTGGTGTCTTTGACACTATTCCATGAGTGACTCTTCAAGCACTCAGTAATATCTTACTCACCTCTTGGAGCTATTTTGCTCATACTCGTAGATACTTACTCATACATACAGTGGGTCAAAAAATTGTCCACATGTTTCGCATTTTTGGAAAGATTGCCAATTTAAGCAATACTGAGTAGAGATATTAAAATGTGGTCAGTGATAGGCAGAAAGCCCTTGATAAACGCTACAATATTCTGTCTGTTTTGTCTTATTTGGCTTAAAACTCATGGAGATATGACTGATTTAAAATGGTATGTCATTTGGACAATTTTTTGACATGCAAGTGAAAATACAGAAAGTGCTAGCTCAGTACTTGGTATGCCCTCCTTTGGCCTTCAACACAGCATCAATCCTTCTAGGCATGCTCCTGATCAATTTCTGACAATCTTCTTCTGTGATTTCATCCCACTTTTCAGCTGCTCTGTCCCATATTTCCCAAACTCCAGAGGGTGCTGTGTCATATCCATTGAGCTTGTGTTTGAGGGTTGTCCAGAGGTGTTCAATGGGGTTCAGGTCAGGAGATTGAGCAGGCCAGCTCATGCAATGGATGTTGTTGTCTTCAAACCACTTGGTGGCCAGTTTTGACTTGTGTTTAGGATCATTGTCTTGCTGAAAAATGGCCACCTCTGGATCAACACCCAAAATATCCATGCTCTCCAGAAGGTTGTTCTCCAAAATGTCCACATACTGCTCTGCATTCATCCTGCCCTCCACCTCTGCCATGTTTCCAACTCCTTCCCACCCCATACATCCCCACACCATGATATTTCCTCCTCCAAATTTGACTGTTTCCACCACATTTCTCTCTCCCAAGGATTCACCCTTCCTCCCCCACACATACTGCTGTCCATCTGACCCATATCGATTGATTTTAGTCTCATCTGACCAAATAACCCTTTTCCAGTCATCCGCAGTCCAGTTTCTGTACTTCTGTGCAAAGTTTAAACGAGCCTTCCTGTGAGCTGCAGTGAGTTTGGGCTTCTTCTTCGTTTTAGATGTGTCCACATCATGCCTGAGAAGGGAATTTCGAATGGTTTGGGTGGAGACAGGTTGGTCAAGGAGGGGATTGATGTTTCTGGCCACTTCTGTAGCATTTTCAGCTTTGCCAGTGTTGATTTGTTGGATAGCAGCACGTTCATCAGTGGTAGACAGCTTTCTAGGACGCCCTGCTTGATGGTTCTCCTTGTCAGGATACATCTCTTTGGCCAGAGAAGCAATCTTTGACTTGGATACCCCAGTTTTAGCAGAGATTTCCCTGGATGAAGCAGAAGTTTGGAGGAGAGAGAGGATATTGTCTTTCTGGGTGGATGTGATGGGTCTCATGATTTGATGAGGGCTATAGAACAACTGGATGCCCTTATATATGGTCCAGCTGGCAGCTATGATATCATTATGATGTAGCCATTGCATCATTGTACAACTCCACTTATGATGTCATCTATGAGACATCACATAGTTACAATACTGATTTTGAAGTGGCAACTCAAAAAATTGTCCAAATGACATACCATTTTAAATCAATCATATCTCCATGAGTTTTGAGCCAAATAGGACAAATAAAACAGATTATTGTAGCTCTTATCAAGGGCGTTCTGCCCATCACTGACCACATTTCAATATCTCGAGTCAGTATTGCTTAAATTGGCAATCTTTCCAAAAATGCGAAACATGTGGACAATTTTTTGACCCACTGTAGTTGTAGAAGTAGAACATTCTAAAATGTATTGTAGTAGGTATAAAAGGGACTTGAAGAGATCATGTCAACGCAGCTTGAGTTCTACGAGTAATGATGCCCGTGCTGATGCCATTTTTGGCAAGATCAAGTGGGACATGAGACTGCTGTAGGCTCTGCAGAGGTAGAAGGATGATATCAATCGCAGACAGATGTTGAAAGAAGGACGCTGAAGAGGATATTTTAGTCACAAAGTGTGAAGATCCAGGATATGAATAAGTCACTGGTAAGGCTTTGTATACTTATTGTACTTGCGATGCTATCGGTTGGATCAGGACGATGTGTAAAGGAAGGAAGGTTATAATACACCACCGTAAATCTTACCTTCTTCGATGCCAATCCTAGTAATAGATCCGAAAAGACATCCCTATCCCATGATTTTCAGTTAACGGGAAGTATTCCAAATGGAGATTGCAGAAGGGAGGGAATTCAAACATCGGTGGAAGTGGAGGGAAGAACTTCAAGAAGGGTGTTAAGCAGACCGATTTGACACGCCGGCATGACGTCGTGGTTATCGACATCAACGGTCACGGTCCTTGGATCTGGTCCAGACCGAGTCTGGACATTCTGGTTGTCGGGAAGGGCAAAGATCGGCTGTGGCAACGAAAAGGGGTGGGAGTTTGAGGTCGTGGTAAAATTTTCGAGATCGACATAAGTTAACTCGGCCTTTAAGAGGCCTCGTAACTGAAAGGTATGTTCCTTCTCATGCCGTATACTCCCCATGTCTTCTCTTCTCGAAGGCATCCTAAATACAATACGGAGGCCGCGAGAAAAGAAGAACAGAGTGTCGATGTCTAAAGCTGTCGATAGCTTCCCACACATCTATGGCAATATTATCTACAGGGAGATAGCCTTTATGCGAATATCCAGCTGACGATCTTGAAGCTCTTCAAGCCAGTGGCAAAAATTCAGGGTCATTAGGGGCTTCTCGGTTACGGCAACTCATTTGCTAAGATAATTCATGAAGATAGAGGTTTAAGTGGCTACTAGTACAACAATTTCACTCGTCGAGCCCTCAGTCTCCTAGCCTTGCCTTTCATAAATATTTGAAACAAATCTCATTAGAAATTTCTGCCTTTTAATGTCCAAAAACTGCCGGGCCCCTGCTGAAAAGTGTTATCTGCCTCTCGCGGAAATCATCCATGATCGCAGTTGTGTTTTGACCGTTCAGTGAGAAACTCGAGAGGCTGGTCTTAAGTTAACTGAGGGAAGGTGTCACTGCGTTGAATGGAAAGTATAGTCTCATGATTTAATCTACATACATCTACCGAGATGACGTGTCAATGCATACAGACTAGTACCAGCTTTACACGACGAAATTATCATTTAGTATTTACAGAACGAACAGATAGATGTACGCAGACCAGGTAGTGACAATGAGTGTGGACTATAATCACTTTTCTACTGGGTGAAGACAGAATGGAGTGAACTGTGTGGAAGGAGTGCCTTTAGATTGGATGATGAGCATTGCAAATGACTGAGTAGAAAGGAGCAGCAGGGGGTCCAGAAACAGCACTCGTCTGAAAGAATGATGATTGCTAGGGTTGGTGACTGGAGTGTTGAGACAGGAAAACTTGAGCGAGGATGCTGTTTGAATATCAGTTGCAAAGGAAGGGCGAGAAGAGGCGTGCTGGTCTTCATAAGAGTCCAAGTTAAAAGATAGATAAGCTTCACGGAAGCAAATGCAGAATATTGGCGCAAATGGGCTCCGAAGAATCCGAATGAGGAGATGACGGATGAGAATATTAAAGACTCTTGGAAACGATTTGAAGAGTCGGGGACAGGCCTTTTGTTACGAGCAACCAAGTTTCTTGGATTGTGCGTTGACACTGGACAGGGTGGTTAATATTGAGGTTTGCGCTCTGGGAGCACACCAGGATTTAAGTCGAAGGCAACTGATTGATATCATTGACCAAGGGAACTGTCAACACTCAAGATATAGATCAAGCGAATTGGATGTATTTTCAGCGGATTGCAATACGACTGGTCACTCATTTACCTAAAGAATCTGTATATATCTCAGACTGCCTCTCGCTTTCGTCGTTCGCTGACTGATCGAGCTCATACGCTCATACGACTGACTCAGTTTTGAGCAGGGGAAAAAGAGTTCCTACTGGCAGTACCTAAGCAATACTTAGTAGGAGCGGATAAAGGCTTTTTTCGAATTTAAACAGCTGAAAAAGAGGTTCTATTGGTAGTACCCAAGCAACATTCAGTACGAGCGGATAAAAGGCTTTTTTCGAATCGCGAATCGCCAGCGACGCAGGCATCATATGCCACGGAGAAAACCGGACATTGGTTCAGGTATCGGTTGAGCTGGTACGCGCGTATACGTGGCTCACTCACTAATTTTGCCTGACTGTCAGTATGTATATCTGTCAAGGACGAATATCATAGAACTAGGTCCCCGTTCTGCAACCGGATAGGATAAGGATGTTTAATAAATCTTGGCGAGGAGCATCTCGCTTTCGTTCTTGCTCACTACGCTTAAGTCTTACCGAGAAGATGACATAGTGGAGAACACACAAAACATGTTCATTAAACCCAAGATCTTTGGTTCCCGGGATGGAAATTGCTAGTCTCCAATTCACTTATACTAAACCTTTAAGAAGCCTGCGACGAACTTGAACTACGTTCTCAACCGTCACCTCTCGGACCCAGCTAAACCCTCTGCGAGATGATCACCCTCTACGACATCAGATCTACACGCTCACCCACGGATCCTAGATGTGGTTATTCTCCCTTCAGCTGGAGAGTCCGGTGAGCGTCCACTGAAGTGTGTACAGTCTAAAGAACCTGATCGAAATCCCATCCGCATAATTCAACAGCTTTGCCCTCCGTATTAAAAGTCTACCTTACAAGCATCACTGGCTCGAGTCCCCTGACATTGAAGGCGTTGCAAAGTCTGTCGGTGCGGATCCAACTACCTAAAACCCCGATGGTTCTCTTCGGTAAACCATCTCTTTCATCCATGATTCTACCACCAACAAAGTCGTCGCCAACTCTTTTGATATCATTGAGTACCTCGATTCCACCTATCCTGACACGACCAGGATGATTCCAGAGGAGATCAGGCTTCTTCAGAGCATCTTCGCTGATTCACCAGTTACCTTGCAACGATGCATATATCCAGTTGCAGCCAAGACTATGGCCAAACGTACTCCGAGTCGAGTTACCCCAAGGAGCTTGGAGGCAATGAGAACAAGAGGATCACTTCTGGAGCTCACAGATGAACAGGAGAAGGAGGCATGGGAGAAGTTCAAGAATGGTTTTGGAATGTCCTTCCTTATTCGTTCATCCCCCGCCTTCTCCGGGCTCTTACGAAGCTATTTGCACCAGTGCCTTTTGTCAAACATTGCCAGCTCATTTTCGTCCACCTCATTTTTTGTCCACCTCAACAGTCTTTGTCTGACGTCCACATCTTCTCATGTTTACTAACTGGTAGCTTCGATTCCCACGTTGATTGGGTTCAGCATTGCCCGCTTTAGCTCGGGTCGTTATGCACCATTAATCGCACATTCGCTCAAATTGTTACATATACGTGCATGCTACTGCACATACATATGACGCCGAGACAGTGTAATTGAGCCCAATATTCACGTACGGTTACTTTGCAGCTGATTCGGGTCGGTTTGCTGCGCCCCGCCGTTCCCGCCGTTTTGTACAATTCCGTGTAAACCTACTCGCAAGTGAGGAATTAAATATTCAGTAACTCTCTTCAGTGATGCAAAAAGGTAATTTATCCTTCCCGTGGATCTATGGATACCAAATATCACTCCGCGAGTGAGCAGAGCAATTGTGGCTGAAAGTCTCCACACCAGATATAAATTCTACAGCACATGCCAGCCAAACATTTGGAATTCATTAGGCTACCGTTCGTATCCAAATAGGTAGAATCAAGTTGATACATGGAGAGCTTGACGTTAATTCAACGTTAATGATAACTCACAGTGTACACTGATACTTTCTGGCTCCATAAACTGATTTCTATCATGCCCAGAGCTCATAGGTAAGAATATTACACGTCTAATGACTCAAAAAAAAGGTCTTTATTTGAAGTGCCAATGTACGTCAGACGTTCTAGTAGGTCATGTATACGTTGGTATCTTTGTATGTTCGCTTTTTTGGAAGTTTTTGCATCTCAAGTACTTTTAACGCTCTACCAATTTCGGGTGGCCGTAATATGGCTGGATGGCTTTTAAATACTGATTTATATGCTACTTTAAACATCTCTGCATTTTATGGGTATTTTAAGAGCACCATATGATACCCTAATCCAAGACGAGTGTCCCAAATTGACCATTTTATGACAGTTTTCTATCTATAAGCAAATATACTGTGTGTTCCTCATTTTGTGGCCGCAAGAAATATTCATGAAGTACAGTTACATTGTTGAATGCTATCCCGAGCCTCTCCGAGGTGAAATGGGCTAATTTGATCCAACGCGAGGCGAGACAGAGACCGGGATGCGTCTGTAAGCACCCAGAAAGAGCGTGCGAATTATTGTGAAGGGTTCGACTTTTATTCACTTTGCGTGTTTTGGCCTTCTCAGCTGATTTTGAGAGTCAGAAACCACCTGTTGTGAATACAGAGGTGTCTCAGCTGCAACCACCAGACATGTGTGTGTGTAATACTGCAACATTGGAGGTTGATTGGAGGGTTGTTTGATCTCCGACGCTGACACGTCATCAAACTGCCCAAACCACCAGCGCAACTCTTGGCCATCCACTCCTTGTCCACTTTTCTCTTTTTCTGCTTCCACCATGGACAACGATGGACACTTGTATTCATGGAAGACTTTTTTCATTGGTAATACCAAGTTTGCAGCACAGCCAACAAGGACGGATGTGCTATGGGAGCGAAGACTCAGAGATGGAGAGGTATAGGCTGAAGAAGTAGGAGTGTAAGAGATGCCTAAGAAGGGGAGGTTAATAGGTGAGTAACTTTCATCTTAGTTTGTATATGCATACTAGTGCCAACTGATACATTTTTATTCTTTCTTGCATCCTTGTTTTCGCACCGCCCGCCCACTGCCCGCAGCTGTCAACGGTAAACGGCGTTTTGGTTACCCTTCCCGCGCTCTTATCTCGCTCAGATGAACCCACAACCTGATACCCCTGGGCCCTGTAGCCTACCTCTGATTGAAGACGACGCTGGGCATAGTGTTTCGTTGTAGTTCATTAGTCCATAATGTAACTGATATGTACAAAATGATAGCAAGTCCATATATTTATGTCCATGCCCTAATCTGTGCCCAGCCAAACCTGCCTGCAGACTACAATAATCATGCGTATGTACATAAAAATTAAAGCAAGTAGCAACTACTAACGAGATACTCATTTTGGAAAGTGGCCGTCCAAGCCGATTGCGACGCTAAAGCTGAGTTCGGAAGGGAGTCCGAGAGATGGACCTTGGTCCATAGGATGATGTCCAAAGCACCAGTCATATGGGTCTCTGTCTTGGCCCTAGGATATTTGGCAGGGCTTTTATAAAAAGCAGTTGGTTGTGAGCGTAGGAATAACTGTCATTTTTTATATGAAGCTAACTAAGGACCAACCTAGTATTTTACAAAATTGCCGCGTCTCAGGGTCGTTAGTGTACTGATCCCCACCAAGCTGCGAAATCAACATACTGGCAATTAGGGGCTGCTAGGTTACGGCATCAAGTTGCTGGTAAAAATGAGATAACTCATTATTTTATTTCGATAGGGGCTTCGGGTGCTGCGACGATTTTACTTTCTTTTGACTATCGTACATCACAAGTATTTGACACAGATCTGACTTGATATGCATAATGTTGCCCTCTTTTCTTTCAATGCCCGAAAACCGCCGGATCGCGGTTGAAAAAGGCGATTTGTCTCTCGCGGAAATCATCTTTGATGGTAGTCGTGTTGTGGCCGTTTAGCTGCATCAGTTCCTAGTAGTGGTATTATTCGATTAGTAAGTGGTTGGAACTGACAGTAGAACGATATCATACACTTACCTGCCGATTACCTGTGTACTCCGGCCAGTTTGGACCTTATGAAATCTTTTTAGGATTTTATCATTCGAACTGGAGGAGACTGCAACTCACGAGTAGAGCCTTTACCATCATTCGGATTCAGCGTATTTGCGAACGAAATCCAATAATCCATCATCATGTCGCTGAGCTTAGCTGCGGTCAGCGTCACTTGTTTCACCTCAGGACGTTCAGCGAGCGTTCCAAAGACATAGAAAATCTCGGAGGAGTGTGTTACTTTCAAAAGAACTTTAAATATGATATGGAGAAAAAAATTAGAATTTAAGCAGTTACCTCCCAATGATCCAGGGACAGGAGTCCCAGTAACGAAATCTTGTACAGGTACAGCATCTGGATCAGTGAAGACGTACGAGAAAGTGGAAATTCCAGCTGGGATGAGTTGATGATTGATGTGGAATCGGCGCTCGGCGTGGAATCCCATGTCCGTTGCTGCAGGTCAAAATTCAAGGATGTTAGCTTCCAAACACTACAGAAGTGTTTGAAGGATCGTAGGATACTCACCTGCGGCTGCAGTACGTTTGTACTCTGGATCTAGTCCAAATGTTTCGTTACCGGTGTTGAAAGGAGATCCCAAGGAGGAAATGTTTGGGTATAAAGCCAGCGTCTCGTCAAGGATGTACTGAAGCTCCTGAAGCTGGGCTTTTCTTTGGGATGGTGAGGCGTTTGGAGTAGATGGAGGCGATCCGAGAATCATATCACTAATCGCTTGTGTTGAGTTTACGCTTTGGTCAGTAAAAAGCGTTGCTAGGAATACATCGATGAATTTAGAGTTATTTTATTGATAGTATGCTTAGGTGACAAGGCTACATACCTTCATCTTGATTGCATCCAACGATAACAGCTTCCAGTACGCCATGGTCAGGCTTTAGCGTAGATGGAAAACCAGGAATAATGTCGTCGTCAAGAGTAGGCAACCAGTTTGGTCTTGAAGTGTTGAAGAACAAACGACCGTTATTGAAGCCTTCAATCAGTTCCGAGGTGTTCAGATGTCGTATGCACTGTACATCGGTCATCGACGTATTCGCGCATTGAGGTAGGGCTGTCATGAAATCATCCCACACGGTATTTGCGGTAGAAGACGTAGGAGATATGTGTGACCTTCCGACCGTTGATTCCATGATCTAGATATCCAATCAGGGATAAGAAGGTTCATGAAAGAGTCTATGTGTGGTTCACTTACCGCCCCTCTTGCCAGACCCTGTATCTTGCCGCTCAACAGTAAGACTTCGATCGCGCGAGCCCCAGCGCTTTCACCAAATACCGTAACCTACAATGTGTCGTTGAAAAGAAGAGGTCAAAAACATCCTCCTGGAACTACTCACCTTTGAAGGATCGCCACCGAACGAAGCGATATGTTTCTTGAGCCACTGCAATGCTGCAATATTATCTTGTAGTCCAAGATTCAGAATACGAGATCCAGCATCGGTTTCCCGTCCAACGTCGTCTCCACGTGGAAATCCCAACGTCCTAGGCGATAATTGGCAGCGACGAAGATGGTTGGCGTGTTCTGTAGAAGTAAGAAATGCGTTTAAACACGATTATGAACTTGTGTTTCGTACCCTGAAAACGCTACGATTGACTAGTGGTGTTCCGTCGTACATTGAAGAAGATCCGAAAAGGAATCCACCTCCATAAAGCCAAATCATCACCGGTAGACCGTCACCCTTGCTCTCATCGAGTCCGAGTTTTGCTGGACGAAATATACTCACACTGAGGCAATCTTCGGATACTTGGTCGACAGGAATTCCTGCCTGAACACAAGAGGGGCCAAATTGTGTCGCATTAATCACTGTGTGTTGTGCAGATGTGAAGTTTGTGAGGATAGGTGGCCTGAGTCGAAGGTTACCAATTGGAGGCTCTGCAAAAGGAATACCTGCATACGGGCCCCCCTTTTGTATAAATATCGAATTATCGTTTGACTGCTGGTTTACTCACCTCCAAAAAATTCAACGTTCTCTGAAGTTTGCCGTCCTACAAACGTGACCTCTCCTATCGATACGCTTGGACCTGAAGCAAAGACGGAAGTGGATATTGAAATCGCATAGATGAGCAGAAGGTGAGCAAGTGTCATGGTGGAAAGAATGTCGTTCGGGGAGGCAGACTTTTCAGGTTATATAGTTATTGCTCTAAGTATACCCTATTGCTGACTCAACAAATCGCCTCATGGCTACTTAACGGTGTGCTCTTTCTCATGCTACGAAGTCCCATGTCTTTTCGCAGGCATCATAAATACAACACGGAGGCCGGGAAAAGAGGACCGGAGTGTAGACGTCTGAAGCTGTCGATAGCTTCCCACACATCTGTGGCAATATTATCTACAGAGTACGGTAGGCGAGAGCGGCACGCTTTACTCTCGCTTTCAAATCTCAGTTCCGCACCGCCACGGCCTCACCAGCACGTGGATACATGATGTGACTGAGACACGTCAGAGACGTGTCCTCAATATGTACAGGGCACCACGCTGCCAAAGGGACGCCAAGCCTGATAGGTTTGGGAGCAATTCACGAGTAGATCGTTTCTAGGTTATTGGAAGCTTCGAGCTGTAAATAGAATGGCGAGAGGGGGACAGATTTTCTGGGGACCAGGTCCCGAGGACTCCGTCCTGGTCCCCAAGTCTTTTACACCTAGCTTAATAGTTGTAGTGCAACAATTAGTCTATACCGACATAAGTATGCAAAATGAAAATTTATTTATGACATATGTATACATACAGCAGCGCGTTGAATGCTGCTACCATTTCGAGCTGTAGCTAAATAGCTAGCTGCATGCAGTTGAATGCATTCCCACTTCCAATCCCTTTAGTCCGAATTCTCCTGATCAGCATATCCATTTCTATTTTTGGGCTGGGCTCCCTCCTGGACCTGTACCTTCTGCTAATCACTCAAATTTTCGATCACTCCTCTGCTATCCTGCACTGCGGGCATAGGTAGCTCTTATCAATGAAAAGAATATTTGACATCCACTCAAAAAAAGACCACTGAGAAGAGTTTGAGAAGATTTGAAATAATCTCAAAATCTTCCTGGCCTGGTACTCAATGAGAAGAGTCTGAGATTATAACAAGAAGAACAAGAGTAATCCTGAGGAATCCTATGAATCCTGCCAGCCATGTGACATCCATGTGCCAACTTTGAATTACATTCTTATTATTGGATTACCAGGATTCCTTAGGATTGCCCTCACTCTTCTCATTGAGTACAGGGTCGAGAAGATTTTGAGATGATTTCAATTCTTCTCAAACTCTTCTCAGTGATCTTTTATTGAGCGGCTTTGAAATCTTCTCAGAATCGTCTCAGGCTCTTCTCATTGAAAAGAGCTGCCATTGCCTGCAATGTGTCTTTCTTTCTCACCCTGGTCTTGAACAAGCCATTGTCCCACATTGTCATCAAAGTCATCAACATCATCACCTTTGGAAGTGGGAGCAGGAGCGCTAGGAGCGCCTATCTCAAAGGCTTCAAGATCCACCATGGTATTATTGCACACTTCACCGCACATATGCAATCCTTCCAAACCAAAGTCACCAATTCCAGAGGTTCTGCCAATGACATCAGGATGTAAATATCAGGAGAGCAGTGAATGGACTAACCCGGTGTTTGTATGGGTCATAACATCAAACAACTTGAGACCTGAATGATTGTTGATCATCACTGGTGAACCTATGACAGATCACAATGAATTAGCAGCAAATATCAGTGGTAACAGACCCTGTACCTTGCAAATCAGCAAAGACTAGTGTTTGTCCACTGATGCAGTACACAAAATGATTGAACACATTCGTAGTCTGGGTTCATAGATCCTGAGCTGTCATGCAATGATTGTTGGTCCTGGAAAACTTCTCTACAACCTTCGGCCACTTCTGTTCAATCAACCACATTGGTGCTTCGACCTCCCAGGAGTTGGCACCCGAGTACAGTAGATGAAAGCGGCACAGTTCAAATCCAATTTTCACTCGCATTTTGAAGCGAACCATGCCATTCTCACTGGTTCCCAGGCCCCTATCCTCCTTTGCATCTGTACGCTGCATTGACTGCTGTTGCTCTCAGACATGGATCCTAGAGCTATATGATGGACTGTGAGCCTGTGCTGTACTTTCTAAGCCACCTGCCCTGGGTCTGAATACATAAATTCTCATTGTCTTCTGCCCTGCTCCTGGCTCTTTCCAAAGAGTCTGTGGCTCAGAAGCCACTTGTAAAATCAATAAAAAGAATGATACACATTCTAGAAGCTCTTTAATGTGAGTAAATTAAGTATTGGAAGAGCCCTGCAAGCTTCAGAGGAAGCAGTTACGTACTTGTTTTATCTCCTCCAGCTCCTTGAGACCATGCTATTAATGTATAGATGAGGCAGTTGCACTCCAAGTTCGATTCTGAAAGCTCGTAACTTTGAACTGTCCACAATACTAGTCTCTCATATACAGGCCCTACAAACCCTACTAAAGGAAGTACTCAGCCTCATTGTGATGTTCTTTTCGCAATATTTTTGTGTCCATGGCACCCCAGATTCAGTAATAGAGCTATGACCATAAGGGAATATCTTCCTAAATGCCATAAAAAACAATCTGCTGCAGTGGTTTTAGTATTGTTTACACTCAGGTGAGGCTACTATGAAGCAACTACGAAGAGGGAAAACAGAAAAAATAAGGGCCTGGGAACCAGCAAGAACGGCATGGTTCACTTCAAAATGTGAGTGAAAATTGGATTTGAACTGTGCCGCTCTCGCCTACCATATACAGGGAGATAGTAGCCTTTATGTGAATATCCAGCTGATGACATTGGAGCTCTTCAAGCCAGTGGCAAAGCTCAGTGCAATTTGTTGCAGAAATGATGAAGATAATTCATGAGGATATGGGTTTCAGTGGCCACTATAACGATTTCACCTGTCCAGCCCTCTCGTGGAAATCGTCCATGATCATTGCGTTATAGCCATTTGGCTGCATCAATACCTGGTCATAAGTAAGTAGCATTATTCAGATACTAGACTCTTGTCTGAAGAGTGAAGGAGATTCAATTATGAGCTTCATACTCCAGCTAAATGGGACCTTAAGAATGAAGTTTAAGACTATCATTCAGAGTGAAGGAGACTGACTTATGAGCTTGAAGAGTCCTTTACTGTCATTCAGATTCAGGACGTTTGCGAATGAAATCCAATAATCCAGCATTATTTTTCTGAGCTCTGCTTGGCTGAAGTTGGTGTCACTTCTTTCACCTATAGAAATAAGTACAAAAAGACCATCTAATTTATACATTTATTCGAGCAAAAGAAAGATGGTCTATTGCTCTTGCAGATTTGAGTCCAGAAATCCTGTATATCTGAAGCACAGATATAGATACAGATCTATCTAAAGTTTAGATAGGTCTGTTGATAGATGATATTTTTGGAGACAGAATAGGACACAGGTGCATCAGTGGCTTGATGCGGTCGCGTCTCCAACATGTCCACTGTGAGATGCCTCTGCATGCCAGAGTATAGTATATACTCTCCTCCAAATTCCTAATCCCACTCTCTACAATAATAGTTGATGATCCAGGCATCTATCATCAACACTGGGCATCTGCTCTGTCTTTCAAAGTCGAAGTCCCTTGCGCCAGAGCCCTAGACTGAGTGGCAGTCACTGTTGCACCTTTGGACGCTCCTTGCCCTCATTCTTCTTCTGGGAGGTTTGCAGTCATTGGACGAAAGAGTCTATTGAGGCTGGGGCAGTATCCTCCCTTACTATTGTACCTCTATCTGCTAAGTTATCTGTCAAGCTGATAGAAACATACTATTGACATAAGAGAAAAGAAAAAGAGATCAACAAGGATGTATTAGACCCTGTAAGTTGTCGGAAATGAAACAGAAAATTGCCAATTCAGAAATGTGCAGAAAGAGGGATGTAATTGACATAGCCACATGTGGAAATGCACCATTTCATTCGGCCTCGTAATACAGTCTATGTCAAATTTATCCCATGGCGGAAATGCAGATGATATACATTTAGACACTCTATCGCCTGTAATCTGTGCTATGTATGTACACAGCACTTGCTATCAGTCATTATCGCATCCCTTGTACATAAAAGAACCTCAGTGATTTGACATGTAGCCTGCAAGACCTCAGGACCCCTCCTCGTCACAAAGCATCCATTTGAATCCCTGCCTAGGGAAAATGTGCATTTACTTTCCCTTGATGTCTTCCATTAACTTCGTTACTAACTTCAGTTTTTGAGCAGATAACTACAAAAAAAATTGGGCTTGACTATTGATACAGTCATGTTAGACATGTCTGATAGTGCTGGAAGTTTCAGAACCACCATCACTGGTGGCATCCAGGACATCTCTGCCTTACTTCCCCTGCTAGAAACTGAGCAGTGTGAGGAGCACATCAGTTCTGGCTTGACCAGAGGCTACTTTTATGTCGCTGCTACTCCCTTATCCATCTTCAGCAGTCTCAGATTAGCTAGGGCTGTGTTCAAAACTCTGGTTGCAAGCATCTACATCCCCTCTTGGAATTTCCATAGTGCATGAATATTGGCTGATGCCGAGTTTTGGGGAGTGGGAGATGACCTACCATTGATACTGCTTGACAAGGATGTATGATGGGAGAAGGACAAGGCTGCTGTTGAGAAGTCAGAGAAGTCAGAGGTCCCACTGGTATGGGGAGTACTGTGGGAGACTCATAAACGACAGAAACATGAATGTAGCCCGCCTTCCCCTCAATATCTCACTGGTTCCCGCCTTCATTCACTCCTCAAAGATCTCCATGTCCATGAAGACTCCAGTATTACTGTTCGTTACCCACTGCACTGAATGGAATCATTTTATGATGGTCTTTACAGCTGTTTCATGCATCCTTAGCATTGTCCCATATATTTATCTCAACAAAAATAACCACCTCCCATCCTTTACTTGTTGGGCCTTTCCTGTCACCAGGGCACTTGGTGTTTTTCTCTGTGCCACCATGATCCCCTTGGTCATCGAAATATGATTACACGTGATAGTGGAGGAACAGCTTAGAAAAGAACTCAAACTTCTGGCTTTATCAGGATGGACAACTTCACTGCTTTCTCTTGAATTTTAAAATCCTTTTGTTCTTCAGGGTGGTCAGTTCTGTGGCTGGCTACATCAGTCACTTCACTGTCATCCAGAATTCCTTGAAACCTCTGGCTATCTTAAGCTGGCTTGTTTTGGAAGCCAGACTCTTGATTATCCACATAATACTATGGGGTGTAAATCCAGGATATGATGATGCACCTCTATTTTCCCTTTCTGTCAAACTAAACGATGAATCTCCCCTACCCACTTGTGATAAATTTGGGTATGAGATAGAAGAAGAGCTCATGCCACTGATGGTTCGAGCAGATGACTTTCTGCTCAAGATCACATCATACTTTGGTTAGGTAGAACACTTCAGTGATCCTCAGTATGCTCTATACTACACTCTCACTTGCAAAAGTGAAAGTGATAAGAAACAATTACTCTATATCACTGTCTTTGATTTGACAGAATGCACTGGTTGGATATATACATGTGCATCCTCCTCCTCTGAGTCCTCCTCTCCCTCTCCCTCTCCTCCCACTCCATTGTCATCAGCCAGGTCTTCTGGTGCCTTCAAAATTTTCCATGCTGATCAATTGATGTCAACAAACATAATATCCCCCAGGCAAAGATAGACATTCCAAAATGAGGGATTCGTTTTGCTAACCCACGGCATAGAAGAAAGGGTTAAGGCAAATTACCTGTCTATCGTGGACCAGTTGACATTATGATTTGGCAACAAATATCTGCGACAGGAAGGCCTCTCATTCCAAGGCATAGTATGGTGATTCCCCATCATATTCCTCTTCAACAAGGTTATGAAGCACTCTTCACAAAGTGGACTCTGATGACACATGATACAAGAAGTCAGCAGTTACAATATGAGGATAGGAAGCATGTCATCACAGTTGAAGGGAGCTTGGAAGATGGAGGATGGCACAATGGCTTGGTGTTTCTCAACTTCTCAGCAAAATGGAGGGAAATTGAGAACAAACATGTTGAATTGTACCATGACATTGATGATGAGATCATACAGTGCACCAATTGGCTCTGATTGAGATTGACATCTCTAGGGGAGAGGAACAGAAGATCAATTATGCGTTGGATAATTACTGTAGTGATATGGAGAGGGGACTTATGGAGGAAGTTCATTGCTGGAGCACAAATTGTGGGACTGTCATCAGCAGATGACCAAAGAACTTGACAGTGACCACCTGAAGGAACAGGCAGTCTGTGATTGGCATATCAACTCATGGAACTGGCTGAATGTCCAAGTCCATTGTATGGAAAGAAAGAAGGGAAAAGTTGGAGCATGGACCCAGCAGGTGTATACTTTGGGATGACTGGGATTACCTTATAGAGAACATGACTGGCCAGCATCCAGGCCAAGACTTCAAAGTTTCTTCAGCTGCTTACAATAGCTTCTATCTCTGTCTACTTCCTAGTCAAGTACAATCTATCATGAAAAATCTCCGACAGCAGATACTCCAATGTCACACCAGCCTTAATGTCCAAAGTAGCCAATCACTGTTTGGATGTAGGATGATAGACCTGCTCGAACTCAGTCTTACTTGAAACAGGGTGAAGATCTTGGGTGAAGTTGTTTCAAATGTGGGCTATCAACAAGAACCTGTTCAAAGATACAATTTTGCAGGTGCAATTTTGGCAGGTTACAGATTCTGACACCTTGGTCAAGCTTGCAGCTGTTGTCAATGACATGCCAAGGTTGATGTCCATTTGTTTCCACAAGAATTACAAAATTACAGGGGAGGTGGCTGCTATCCTGCATGAAATTAGGCTTGCAAGAGGCCATAGCATCCATATCTATGTTGGTGAGAGTGGATCAATGGGAGGAGACTCCACAGTGGAGATAGCTCAAGAGACCTTGCCTAGTATCACACTGTGGGGTTTTACGGCCTTGGGTAACAATTTCAACAAAATGTGGACAATAAAGGACAAGTCACAAATTGCTCTCAATTTCCAGGCACTGATGGAAGGCAATGTGGTACTGAAGATCACTCACAAGTATGCTTGTCAGGGATCTTCTACCAGTATAACCATCACCAGAGACAAGAAAAGTCTCATGAAGGTCCCTGTTGAACACCAAGCTGAATTTTACACAGAGATGATAGAGCTGATGCCACAGGAACATTTTGATCCAGGAGTTTACAACACTGTGGAGTTGACTGTTAATAACAGAGCTGTTGGCATGGGTTACTACGTCTTGCTGGGCCTAGAGCTTGCCAACAAGGATGGTACACTGCTCTTATAAGAAGACAAGGATGAAAGTAGTGAAGAAGGTGACAAGAAAGGTGATGAGCAGGTGGGTATTGAAGAAGGTGCTGTGTTGAGATGAGTGAAGAGGGCACTGCACTGCTGACAAGTGGTAGATGGTGTAACAATCTTCCTTCCTCATTTTGCCCTTAATTGATGCAGTCATAATTTAATCTCCTTTTCTGTCCTTCCCACAGTCTGTGATAAATGTATAGTACCCAAAGAAATGATTCAATGTTGTCTGTCATGATCTGGAGTGATGCATGAGTAAAATTCTCTGGTAGTAGGTAATCAACACCACAAAAGACGACTTTGTCCTATAGACAAATCTTAAACCTGATTGGCTAGCATGTAGCTGCTTATATCTGACCTTGTGTCATTGTTGCTGAGGTGTCAATTTCTTCATCAGTAGCAGTCCACCAATAAGAGGGTAGTCAATAGGTAGTAAATAATGTAACGTTGAGTAGAATGAAGAGAAATTACAAGTGAAGGAAGAGAGAGAATGCCTGACATGGCATGCTGGTGATCTTGACCTGCTGACATGATCAGAGCAATCCTTGCTGTTTTGAGGCTCATTGCTGTTTTTCCTACCCTCATCATTGTTATCGACAAATGCTACTGGAAACAGCATCCTCTTTTCTGAGGCAACTGTCATTCACCCATGTTGCTTTCTTGAGGACTTGAAGATTCCAGAAATTTCTCAGTTTGCCAATTATGCAACACACCACTTGAAGGAATGCACAAGCATTCACACCTTCAACTACAACACCAATG
>JAACJM010000434.1:0-38507 GCA_013368315.1 Tetrapyrgos nigripes
CAGGGGGTGCCTGAGGTGTCTCTCCATCATTCACGACATTCATCACAAGGCCTTGTATTTGATTTAGGCTTGGTAGTTAGAAATCGACTTAGGTTTCCTAGTCTGTTTGACTGTAGTGGTGGTAGTATAATCCATGCCATTCCGTTACTTCCCTAGAATCCCTACACCTTTGATCTTGCGTCTCAGATCTCTGCGCTCAATACCTTTGTCATGCTTTAACACAATTCTTGAAGGTGATATAAGTACTCAACTGATTACGGTTATACGTTAGCTACAAACAACTTTTACTTAGTACCAGGTCGGTGCTCTTCTTTTACTACCAAAGGACTGCCTTTCCCTTGCGACTGCTTATCTCCTCCAAACATTCTTCAGCATCATCTGTCTTAACATCGTCTCGAAGTCAACGGCAAATCGGCTTTTTGAATCCAGAATAGAGATTCGCATGCCTATCGTCATTGTTTACGGCTGGCGCACTTCTCGTGAATTCGACGGATAGAGGACTGATGTGGAGGATGACGCTGAAGATGCAGGATAGTAAGTGATTTAGTGTTGGAGTGTAAAGAATGAGTATAAGAATTCTTTCGTTGGTTTACCTCGATTTGGTTTAGCGTTGTTCCTTCTCACTCTTTTCAGCTGTCTTCCCACACTCGCAGCGTACAAGTCCGGTGCAGCTAAATAGGCGTACATGGGTATTCCATGGGTCAAAGACGTGCTCTTCCAATATTACGAAACGCAGCGCAGCTCTGGGAATGCACCATCAGACCTAAAAACAGGATTAAGAGAAACGAGCACTCACAGTCCGGAAATCCACATCGTCTTCGTCACGCCTCTTCTTTGCGTGAAAATGTTCAAGGCGAAGCTAGGAAAGGAACAGAAGAGAAAGGAGGGAAAACGCAAAGGTAAACAGGCTGGGATAGGGGATTAGCCGTGTAATCGCCTTGGGTGGGAAATTTTAGGGGGGAAAAGATAGGTCGCAGGGTCTAGGGAATGAAAGGAGCAGGACATGAAGGCAGGGACGTTATGGTAGGAACTGGTTGACTCTTGGTTTGAGGGGATGGATAAACGTCACGTCGTTTAGAAAACCGCTATGAAAGGAGAGAAAAAAGAAACACACCTGTATCATTGCCACTGTCCTCTTGGTTCACTGCATATTATTATGCCAAGATTGATACCCATTCTCTGTCTATCCCATCTAATTGCATGACCCATCGATTTTCTAAACGTTCCAAACACAGTCGTCTTGGACATCGACGAATAAGTATAATTTTCTCACTACCAACTTTTCTTGCTTTCAAAATTTTCCGACTCTGACCAGGTCTTTGTTCGATCTAGTCATTGAGGTGATGCGTAAAGGTGGTGGTTAAGAATACGGCCTCGTACTCGCCACGCGCAGCGGTGGCCCACACCCCCTTCATGGAGCAGCTAAGCTTGATTAATGATGAAGAAGGTGATGTCCATTTTCTACGAATAGACACGACCAGGTCCACGGCGCTTCGAGTAATGCTTACGAACCTCCGTAGAAGCTGCGGTTTGACGAAACAGTATGATGATAGATTTCGGAATTGGCGCGCCAAAGCTGGCGTCGGTTACCGGTGCCAAAGCTGACTCATTTTGCCAGACAAGGAGGGCGTGCGCGGCGCGGATTGGATGGGACGTATTTAGGGCAGATCGCAGACGCATTGGCGAATCATGGTACGATCTGTGATTTATTATACGCCACATGCAAGCTTCGATAGATTATACATAAGGAAAAACAAGTGACGATTGGTAGAAGCGTATTACTAGTACTATTATGCCAATTTTGCATTTTCAATATTGATACAGTGGTAGATGAGCCCCAGTGAAAATCGATAATGGGGGATAATGGAGAAATGGGCGGATATGGCGGATATGGGCAGACATGGGTAGATATGGGAAAATCCATTTTTTTACTACATAACCTGATCTGAGACCTCTATGATTCAGCATCGATGAACAGGTCAAAGCACAGAGTCAAACTTCGACCTGTTTCAACCTACTCCACCGTTTGACTTGAAGAACCCACCAACGTTAACGCGTCAACATTGTCAAATCCATTCAAAGTCCGACTCGGTGAGTTTCTCGTCACCCCTGACAGATCTTAGCGGCGCAACTTGTGCGCCAGTCCCCGACTCCATTGTAAGCCCAATTGAACTCAGCAGCAGTTCATCAAGTTGAGGTTCGAAAATCAAGTCATTCAGTCACGGTGTTAAACTGGGTCAGACATATATGCAAGTTCCCTGGACCCTGACAGTACTAGTACTCACTACTAGCAGCGTAGCTCCAAAAACATTTCCACTCATGCACCATAAAGCAGCCCACGCAATTGACCAATTAACACTCCACAGTATAGGACCATTACTCTCCATGTCTTCAAACTCAGGCCACCAATCTCATTCCTCCAAAAACTGCGGTCGATACAAATCAATGGGATCAAAAATTAGGATTTGTGATGATTGTTGGTTACATCCGGAGTCGGAATGAATTGATCAGTTCTGACAGCACCCAGACTGAACCATTGAATATAAAACCTTTTCACCGAACAGACGACAAAAGCCCTCACCGAAAGCGCGGTCCATTACTTGACACTTTGCTTCATATTCGTGAGCAAACAAGAAAGCTGTAGACGAAATTTTCTGAATAAAGTAGCTTTTCGGCAATAACATCGGCTTTGAAACGAGCTCTCAATATTTTAGATTGCTTGTTCGGAGCTGTATGGTCTACTACACGCTGGTGGAGATGCAATAGGTCGATAGCAGACAAAAGTTGCAAGAGCTCTGACAACGTTGAGCAAGGAATAATGGGCACGCGCTGGCAGCAAGACCGAGGCATTGCGAGAGAGTCATGATGGTAAAGCGTAGAAGGCAATGGAACACTGAAAACAATGACCTCATGCGGGAATCGCCATTTAAAATTTCAGAACCCGAATTTGTTGATCGATCGGTGGGACACGTCCCTCCTCCTGTCCCTTCGGTCCGGAGTCGGGGACCGACGTCATGATGTCATCGTTGTCCCAACGTAAAACGACGCATCCCCAAACTGTTTCTCCTGAAGCCGACTCTCTCCCCAACCACCACCATTCCTCTCCCTTGCTCGGTAACCTCTCCTCCTTTGCTCTACTCAATACCCCTCCATCTCAGTGCGCGTACAATACATCTCAGGACACCATGGCACGAAACACTTGGAACAAGTAGGGGTTATTCTGGCGTGTATAGTTGGGCGTTGTGACTCGTGAAACGAGAAGAGGGACAAACTCGATGTGTGTAACTCTTCCCTTTCAGCTTGCCTTGTCTCTGATATCCCTCGCTCTAGGCGGGATACCCTTGCAACGAGAAAGATTAGTCAACTTTTAATGCCGTCGACCTCTTTCTAACGGCCTATGTAATGCACATTTTTAGGACTTCGAAAATCGATGAAGAACACTCGGGAGACAGATTAAACAAGAGAATCCCGAGAACGCGGCTCCGGACTCTGCGTGAAATATGGTATGTGTTTTCGTTGCTTTGTGCAATTGGCTTTGTATCTTATTTGTCTGTTTAGAGTCAATGATTGCACTGGTATGGATTGGGATGTGGGGATATGGGAGGAGCCTGGATGCGATGGGTGAGAATGGGGGCAAGGTGTGCAGTCACGGGCCTGTAGGTGGGACGGGTACTGCTGGTGGAAGATGGGCAGAGATGGGGATAGGCGGGCAGGCATGGGAAGGGATGGGCGGGGATGGGAATAGACGGGAATGGATAGATTTGCTCTGAAAACGAACCGAATAGATATTGTAGACCAACGTATACCAACGTATGGTATGTACATTGTAATATGATGGGTATTCTACATATATTCCCAGAAGTGCCCATTTTTTTAATGGGAAACGCCTAAATTCTGGTGGAGAGATGGGAGAACGCGTGCTCCCATCCACTCCCATCACCTCACATCTCCTCCCATCTCTAGCCATCTCCTGCCGTCTTCTCCCATTGTCGATTTTCACTAGGGATGAGCCCTCATTCAATATATCAAGATATGAGCTTTCTTTCCAACTTGGAGACCACTGGAGACGGCCCATAGTGGGTCGCATTGAGGATATCGGACAGGTTGAAGTAAAGTGAGCAAACGCGTAGTATCAGTACGGTATATTCAGCCTATCCTCTAACTTGATCGTCTTTGGTTAGTGCGTACAATATTGTGTACAAGGTTCGGTATATCATATTCAAACCAAGTGAAAAAAAGTGTATTAGTGTGGTGAACCTTCATTATTTTCTTATCGGTTTCTTTATCATTTTTGTTATCTTGGGAACTGTCATGAAGTTTCCCGTTTCTCTTTTCATCATATCTCCTTGTTGTTTCAGTACTTGTTTTCTGACACCACTATTCTTTGGGTACATACAGCAGATACACAGACGCTATGTTTACAATCAAAGTTTAGTTGGATGGTGTTCATTCTCCAGAAGAGAGCTAGGTCACGCCGCCATCTTGCGTGACCTCTCTCACCCCTGCAGTTCATAGCAACATACTGAAACTACACCATTCGAGAACTTGATGGAATACTTCATACGACTTCATATTTAAAGGCTCTTGACCTCGGCAATGGGAAGGCGCATTCTCTCGACCACTATCCCCGCCGAGGCCATCATACTGCTCAGCTTCATCCTATTGTTAAACAGCATGAGCAAAGAATTGGTGTAAAGCTTTGACAGCGTGACGCCGAATACTCGATGCATAGCATTATCATGCAGGGTAAGGAAGAATATAAGGTCTATGATTGCGGCCGTGGCAGTTATGGTTCCAGTCTCTATCGTCAGCCGAACGACTAAACCGTAGTCTATGTAGAGGGGAAATGGTCCGATAAATGAATATACTGACGTTTCGTGACAACGGCATTTGTTCTCATAGAAAGGTCACTGCGATCCCGCAAAAGCTTCATTACTTTTTCAGCAAGTGAATGCAAGAAAGGAACGAGTAGACGCACGAGATATATCATACAACTTGCGATGACAATATCCACTGCTGCGGATGTCCCTAGTCTTACGCCCGCCGCTTTAGAAAATCCAGGTCTGCCGCCACTCTCGCTGGGGTCAATGCAATCGAGCATACCGAAGTAAAGGTCAAGGCCGCTTTATGAGCAAACAAGACGCAAAACTCACAAAGTAACCGGTCACCGCAGCCCCGGCGAGCTGAGTCAAGGCCATCAAGATGACGAAGCCAAACAGCGCTCTCGATTGCGATAACGTAAAGATCCTCCATCCGAAAAAAATCTTTAGAGCCACAAGTTAGTAGAATTCAGACATGGACAATCGGGTTGCCTGAACGTACCTGAACGGCTGCACCAGTAGTACTGGTAAAGATAGGTACATTCAAATATGACGAGTAGAGTCCGTCAAGAGCATGCTCATTTCCCCATCCATACCCAAACCACTGGGCGGCGTCGTATGTGGCCGAGCAAGTCTGTGCCCACTCGAGCAGACAGAGGATGTATACTTCAGAGCGAACGGAAGAGTGAGCCTATAACGACGAAAAGGTGGTTGAGAACGACTCACCTAAAGCCTTGAACGTAGCTCTGTCACTTCGGAAGGAAATGTGGTAAATATAGACTTGAACCGTTAAAGCACCCATAAGCCCCCAGTTGAATGCGAAGCCTATGAGCCGAGGTATTGTTCTGGCAAACACGATTTTTTAATCCAAAGACGACGTATTCAAAGGCAGCTATACCCACAACCAGACGGTGTGTGCCATGTCCTTGACAAGAACTCCGTATGAGGAGTACGTTCAGTGGGTAGCTAGGAATTGATACCGAGAGTGCAGAATATTTATACATCGCAACATTGAAACAGTTATTTAGACCCCCTTGAAAGGAATAACATTGGCTAGCCTCACAGCTAGCGTCATGTATGAGCGGCAACTGGCACGACGCGGGAGAAGGACATATGCACATTGCACAAGATCAACAATATACATAGCCAGAGTGGAATGGGAGAAAGACGTGAGAAGACAAAGTGCGGTTGTGGCGACTCAGGCAGGCTCAAATCAAATATCAAGTACGTTTCGGCATTGCTTTGCCTTGGGGTCCAACCAGAGTGGGCACTTTGAACAGCAAATTTATCATCATATTTTGATGAGTGCCTAGCATAATTACATGTAGTGCAGTCTTAGGTCTTAGTCTGATGCAGAAGAGCCTTTCAGACAGACGTGGGAGGGATACATACTGTTATGTTGAACCAACAGTAAGAGTGGCACAGGACATGAGACAAAGACGCACTTGAATTATGATGAAGTTGCTACATTTTTGTGACAGAGGTTCTATCTATAGTTCTTTTTGTTGTACAACACTCTCTGCGTCTCTGCGTCTCTCTGCTACTAGTATTGTATACTAATACCACACTCATTGACTTTCATCTCTGGCTTTGATTAAAATCCTCAAGCCGTCTTTGAACCCAGTATCCGTACCTCCGCGCCTTATTCTCTGACTGACCATGCCTTTGTTTATTCAGCTGCAGTCCTAAGATCTAGGCTTGCTGCCAGCATTTGCACTTGTCAACTTTGAATATCAAATGATTGGTTACCATGATTGGTGGTATTATGGTCATGTCTTAGCATGTTTCTGGAAGATATACATTGTAATAACTGCAAGAAAATTTGTACTCATTGTAATTTTACATTTGCACTTGTCAACTTTGAATATCAAACAATTGATGGTATTAAGGTCATGTCTTAGCATGCTTCTACAAGATAATACACTGTAATAGCTTCGAGATAGTTTGTACTCATTGTAATTTTTGCTGTACACTTGCAACACCTTGTGGACACCTAAGAAAGCACCTCAGGAGTGTCAGTTACAAGACTGATGCATTCCAGGGCTGTTCACAGTGTAACAATCTTCAAAAAAAGTGGGATAAGCACAGCCACAATTTCCCCTGATATGTTTCCACAGATAATCTTTCTACAGGATACCAAGAGAAGATTCCTACACTCTCACTAGTCAATCTCTCTGTGAAATTGTGACACTGAGGACACTCAAAATATTTCTCAAGCATTTGCACTTGTCAACTTTGAATATCAAACAATTAATGGTATTAGGGTCATGTCTTAGCATGTTTCTACAAGAGAATACATTGTAATAGCTTTATAATAATTTGTACTCATTGTAATTTCTGGGAATAGCCAATTTGTAAAGAGACTATTTTCTCTGCCTCCGTGGTCTCTTAGATTGGTGTCCATCCTCTGTCTCTTCACTTTCCTTTTCTGCATTAAGTCCGTGCTTGGAGAATGTTGATTGATGTGGCTGGTGAGGTTCTGTTGCCTGTGTAGCAATTTCCTCCTGTAAAGCCTTTTTGGACCTGGTTAAGACTTGCTCTTTGATCAATGGCTTTGGTCTGGGTCTGGGAGGTACATTCTTGTCTTTCTCTACCTGCTTTGCTTTCCTTTCTGCCTCAATATTTTCCTGTATAACTTGGCAATGTTCACCCTCCTGAAATTTTAATTAGGAATAAATTCAGCAGAAAAAATAATATTACGATTACTATTTATAGGAATCGTTATTTTATGCTGCCACCCCACCCAAATTTTTGAAAGTTTCGGACGGGGATCCTTGTACTGTGGGAAATTTTAACCACATTCATACCAAAATACATGTGATCTCCAATGGGCCAATTTTAAAAGAAAGCTTTAAACTAATAGGGAGCAAGGTTTGAACTCGAGACCTCACGAAAGATTATATAAGCTGTAAGAAGCTGCACACCATAGGACCTTGCAATAATTGTTGCACTCCCTTCTGTTAGTCAACCCCAAAATGTTACCTATCTTTAATTTGACACATGGAATATGGAGATATTTCAAACATGATGACATTTTTTTGACTAGAGTAATGAAACATCCTTGCCGCTGTGTAACACACCCTAAAGGATGTTTCCCACAGCAATGAGGATGTTTCATGTTTCTTTACTAAATCTCACCTGTTTTGTATCATTAGGATCTTGTTTGGAAGCCTTCACTTGCAGCTATAAGGTAGTAGAACATAGAGATGGACCAGTATGCAATTTAAAAAGCCTGTAGGGAATCTAGGAATGAGGAGAAGATGTTGGATGTAGTTTGGTTTCTCATGTAATTCTGTAGTTCTTGCCATATTCTGGCTTCATTTAACTCAAGAAGATAATGCGGAAAAAACCTCACACTGATAGGTGGTCTGGACATAGAGATATGAGGTTGTGGGGGTGAGGTGGAGGGTTTGTGAGTGGAGGGGAGTTGACCACAGGATTATTTGTTTTGTGGAGGCATTCTGGCCTCATTTAACTTCAGGAAAATGGGAAAACAAACCCCACATTGATAGGTGGTCTGGTCATAGATATATGAGTTTGTGGGGGGGTGAGGAGGAGAGTATGTCAGTGGAGGGGGGTTGACCAAGAGATTATTTGTTTTGTGGGGCCATTATGGCCTCAATTAACTTCAAGAAAATGGGAAACAAACCCGACATTGATAGGTGGTCTGGACATGGAGATATGAGTTTGTGGGGGGGGGTGATGGAGAGAGTATGTGAGTGGAAGGGGGTTGACCAAGAGATTATTTGTTTTCTGGGGCTATTATGGCCTCAATTCACTTCATAAAAATGGGAAAACAAACCCCACATTGATAAGTGGTCTGGACATGGAGATATGAGTTTGTGGGGGGTGAGGGGGAGAGTATGTGAGTAGAGGGGGGTTGACTAAGAGATTATTTGTTTTGCAGGGCCATTATGGCCTCAATTAGCTTCAATAAAATGGGAAAACAAACTCACATTGATAGGTGGTCTGGACATAGAGATATGAGTCTCTGGAGAGGTCAGCAGGAGGGTATGTGAGTGGAAGGGGGTTGACCAAGAGATTATTTGGTTTGTGGGGCCATTTTGATCTCATTAAATGTAATGAAAAGAGGGAATCTAACCCCACATTGATAGGTGGTCTGGACATGGAGATCTGAGTCCCTGGAGGGTCAGGGGAAGGGTATGTGAGTGTAGGGGGATTGACCATGGGCTTACTTGTTTTGTGAGGTCATTCTGCTTTCATTTAAATCAAGAGAAAAGGGAAAAGCAAGCTCACATTGATAGGTCATCTGGACATGGAGATATGAGTTTGTGGGGAGTGAGGGGGAGGATAAATGAGTGGAGGGTAGTTGATCAAGGGTTGATTCCTGTTATGGGGCCACTCTGGCTTCATTTTGCCCCAGAATGATAGGGAGAGAAACCACACATTGATAGGTGGTCTGGACAAGGAGATATTATGAATCCAAATGAAATGAGGTTTGTTCTGTATGATACTTTTTTTTACCATTTAGGTAGTGGTTTAACACCTACTTGGGCATCCAGTTTCGGTTATGCGGCCTTTTTGGTCCCTCCACATTTGATGCTAAGGCTACCACCGATTATCTTCTTACTTCTAGCACACAAGGCCACAGGCTGGACAACAAGTGCGTTAGGCTCTGTGACTTTTCAGTAGGGTTATGACATGAGTGGAATGCTGCTGATATCCCTACTCCAACGAGTTTTTGGAATTTCTCTTGGTGCACTGCTTACTTGTTCTCATGTCAGATTTGTCCATGCCAGCATGAGCTTCACTAGCCCACTTAAGGCAGGTGAGTTTGTCAAGTATGATAGGAAGTTTCTGTGAGTTGAAACTTGAGGGGAGTTTACCAAGGATTTATTTCTGTTATGGAGCTATCATGGGCCCATTTAAATGCAAAATGAGAGGGAAAGATGTTATCCTGCAGAGGCCAGCACTTTCCCAGTTATTTGTCTATTTTTGTCTATCAAAAACTATTGGTTGAAATTATACACTATTGAAATAGTACAGCTGAAAGTAAGTGTAACATTGCAAACAAGTAATCGTCCTTGCCAGCATAGCTTGGCAGCTTACCTCCAAGTTACTGCACCTCAAGGTCAGATTCTGTAGCATGTTGGAGATCAGATGTGTCTTTCTCTGGACCATTGTAAGATCACCATAAAACGACAGCGGTAACAGATTTGCTCATTGTATGAGGTGGTTTCTCATTGCCAAGTATGGATACAGAAATATGGCCAGCTTTCTACGCCAGCCTTGCTATAAAAACTTAGATTACATACTTGAACTGTACATATTTGGAAAGTGATACTTACAAACGGTACAGATTCGGGTGAGCAGAGTTAGGGGATGGGGGTATGTAGGTATAGTGGGTTTAAAGAGAGTGTGGATGCACTGCTGGCAGGGTTGGGAGCGTAGGATTGGCGTCAACCCTGGCCAGTCAGTTGGTCAGAATGACACGACAGAAAAAAAAAACAAAACAAGAAGGAAAATAAAACAGAAAAATGAAAGAAAGACCTCGAGGTGAAGACAAAGGACGGACAGCATCCAAAGTTTGCACAGAGATCTTTGGAAATATGCAATGCCGCCCAAGGTGTTTGGGACCTGGATCGTAAAATACTCATCAACATACATACCACTCCGAAATCACGCATTGGCGGTCAACATGGCAGTCAACATGCCGTGGAGCGTGCCTGGGAACCAACGCCAGTTGACTGCCGTGGGAACCCAAGACAATGGACCATGTCACTTGTTGAATTGGTGAATTAGTAAGCAGCCATCAGCACTAGATTAGATATAGATTAGATAGTAATCTAGTTAGTTACGCTTACTGTACATCAGAAGTTCTTAGATAAGTAGTCACATGTACTATCTAGAACAGTATATAAGGGCTAGTAGATTGCCCTACAAGAATAAGGATTTCCCTTAACACTCATCGCTCTTAACCTCTAACAAATCGCTCTAACAAACACTTCTACATCCCCAGGTAAGTATCCTCAATACCCTCAAACCTGGAGAAATCCAGATCGTCGGATCCACATCTCCTGTACCAGCTCCTCCAGCAGCTCCCGCCGGAACTACTGGTGGCACTACTGCTGCTGGCACCACCACAGACGATGAAGGATCTGACGCTGGTAGTGGAGTACCTTCCCCTCACTTCATTGCTGCTGCTAGCGGTAGTGTTGCTGATTGGGAAAAAGATAACGACAAAGCTATGGGTGTCATCAAACTCCGCGTCACTCAAGCCATTGGTGCCAAAATCGAAAATATCACCACCGCTAGGGTTATGTGGGACACACTCAAAAGTCTCTATGGTACGCCTGGAGCTGCTGAAATCTTTCAGAACTTCAAGCGGGCTATGAATGTCGAGATTCCATGTAACGCTCATCCCGGTGCTGCAATTGATCTCATCAAAATGTACCTAACTCGTATCACTAACGCAGGTGCCAACACCAAAATCCCCATGTATCTCCAATACATGATCGTTATCAACAAACTCCCTCCTGACATCTATGCTTACATCATTGCCAGAATCACTCAGGATGATATCGACGATTTTGAACATGAGACACTTGATAATCTCAGAACTCATGTCGTTAACACCTGGGAGGCTCGCGGTGGAAAGAAACCTCAGTCTGCCAACGCCACCAAAATCACGGCAATCAAACGCAAAGGCAAACCTCCTGTCTTCCAGGAACAGCAGCAGCAGCGCCATAAAGGCAGCAGCAGCAACTCAGGCAACCATATTCTAGGTCATGTTAGACTGAACATTTGATACACTTTTTACCTCTAGGTAGAGGCAATTCCCGGGAATTCCCTGGCCAGAGGGACTTCCCTGGCTCCATCAGGGACTTCCCCCAGGGAAATCACATTCAATTCCCCAGACACTTAGATCATAAAAACATTTGTTTCTCTGGGACAGGTCAATATATTCTTTCTTTTGACATCTCCAGCTTTGCAACTCCACCCCATAAAAACATTTTAGCACAGTCCAAATAATACCCAAATTATTGAGCTGTTTCTGCTGCAGGCCTCCATCACATGTTACACACACATCTCACTGTACACCAGAGGTGCAAACTTAACATAAACACAAATAGAAACACAAAATGACATTGCACTTTACTCTTCAATTCCAAACTCCAAGAATGAGCAAGCACATAATTACTGGAATTATATTGACTTAACACTAGTTCAGACACCACATCTTACTTTACAGCTTCCAAATACATTTTGTTTATCATTTCAACCATGCTAATCAATACTTTTACCTTATAGAACAGGGATTCTGGGGAAGTCCCTGCTGAACTGGGGAACTATGGGGACTTCCCAGGGGATTTGGGAACTCCAGGGAGTTCCCTGGAGGACTGGGAACTGCAGGGAATTCCCCACTTTAAGCAGCCTGAGGTCCCAGGGAATTCCCCAGTGATGGGACTGGGGAATTCCCTTCCTCCAAATTTATGCCAGGGAATTCCCTTTGTCAGTGGAATATCTGTACCAGGGAATTCCCTACCTCCAGAACAAATCCACATTCCCGATCTAACTTACCTCCTTGTTACAAGAGTTATTCATATCAGATTTTCACATGCACCATACCACATTCCTTTATATTTTCTCTTTATTACAAGAGCAATTCATATCAGATTTCCAGCCCGGCTTAAGCATAAGAGCTGCTGATCTTGCTGTACCTTCTGCGAAGGTCAGAAAACATGTACACTCTTATAGACCATGTCATTTGATTAATAGAATATTACATAAAACAGGCGTATCTTAGAAATTGTAAAATAACATGTATGCGCCACAGATAGAACATGAGACGGCAATCCCAAGTCAACGAAGAACAGAGACAACCAACCACGGCAAGCACAAAACAACCAGAGACACATCCAAAGAAAGGAGTCGAGCACGTCAACACTGGCCGCGCTAGGCCATCAATCTGTAACGGAGTTGTCCGTTACAGATTGATGGCCTAGCGCGGGCCTACAACCTGGTCTGGGTTTCATATTCTCACGGTCTCTTTCTTTCTTTGTTACCTTCATCATCGCTGTCCACCGGAGCTCTGAAGCAACTGCTACAACGTCGGTGAGTTATCTTTCAGTTGTGGAGTAGAATACAGTATTATACCACTCCTTTGAGTGCCAAATAATATATTATTGAAGTGAAAAGGCGACTTTGAGACGCTATTTAATGGATTTTAATCAATGACGTCTCTGAAAAAGGCACAGAAAGACTGATTAAAGCGTCTCTTACTACAGGGTCGCCCACATTTGGCTCACCTGACCTGTCCCCCAGCATGGACAGTGTCCCGTGCATGGGTGCGTATGCGTCAGCTAACAAAGAATCAGGTGGCTGAGCTGCTAAGCTGGCGACCTCCTCCTGACATATGGCCTGGTCAATGGGTCAGGATCACCAAGGGGATTTACAGTGGCGATCTTGCCGCGGTAGTTCGTCAGGAGCATCATGATGGGCAACGACGTCTTCAAGTCTTGATGATACCGCGAATTGTACCACCTCTCTTAGCAGACTGGAATGTCTCAGTTACCGCATTCAAAAACTCTCAGAGGCCAGCCCAACATCTGTTTTCCATTGTAGAATTTCCCGCAGCCAAGCGTATTCTGACTGAGGCCGAGATGAACAAGGACACCGAGGATGAAATAGATGAGTCAGAAAACAGAGTAGACAGGTTGGCGAGGCTGAAAAAGCAAGAGTGGACAAAAAAGCTGGCGTGTCAGCACTTCGTTTGGGATGAAGACCAGTTTCATTTCGGACTCCTTCAAATGTCTGTTCCATACAGCTCAGTTTCAATACTTGACATTACCATGGACGAACACTCACGTATCCTGTTCGTCACGAGTGGTCATCCTTACCTGGGCCGAATGGATTTTCCCGATCCCCACGAATGGGTTTTCTTTGCCAATGACACGGTTCGGGCAGTTCGAGAGGCTGGCAGGACGAGTGTAGAGATTCTCCCTCCTGTGGAACGCATTCTCCGAAAGGGAACAGTCCAGTCTGTGGAGTCTCATGGATGCAGGGTGCATTTTTCTGAGTACAATGGGTTCGATGAGGCCGAGACCGCTGTTTTAATCCCGAATGGTAATCTGCTCAAAACATTCAAAGTAGGAGACCTGGTTCAGGTGGAGGGAGGTCAACACAAAGGACTGCTTGGCTGGGTTGTCTCCCATAGTGATATCCAAGTAAAAATGGTTTTATGGCAGACGGCGAGGTATGTCCATTCCCTAATCCCTCAAACAGTGCTAATCACTGACTGCTTCATCAGGACATTGAAGTCCATCCCAATACCTGCCAACTGCAGTCACCTAGGGCCGAGTTTGCGGTGCCATGGATCAATACTCATGTCCTGGTGGCTGCAGGCAAACAGTATAAGCAGCATACTGGCTTCGTAGTCGATGTATCCATGTCGAGGAAGGGTTACACTATGGTTCATGTAGACATTCCTATGGCCGGAGTCACTGCTGTTCTGCGCCATGATGACGTCGTCGAGCATCAGTGAGTTTGCTCTTCCCCTCAAATGTATGTTTTACTGACTTACTCCATAGGTCTAAGAAACCACTCAGGCAGCGATTCCCACTTCAGGCACATCAAATGCAGTTTCGACAGCTCAATTGGACCGATGGTTCTGCTGAGCACATTGTACCTCATCAGCACACCAGTTCCTACTCCACAAAGCTTGACTCATTGCCGAGAGCTCCCAATCTGAAGGTTGAGTTGGACCAAGACGGCCAGGAAAAACCAATCTATGACGTCCATTCTGGAGAGGTACTGACACCAGAAAACAGTCTCGTATATCAGCCTCCTGTGTGCCCTTGGGTCGGAAAGCAGGACGTCAGTGTCATAAAGGGACCGACGAGGAGCTTGGGAACTGTGAAGGACGTGAGACGAGATCATCTTCGTCCTAGCGGGCTGACTATCAGAGTAGAACTGTACATGATATGCATTGAGAGGGGAGGGAATCCCTGCATCGAGGTGGACTACACTTGGGTTAGAGACCACCAGTAAGTTTAATTGTCTCAATATGATGTGGACTCTTTGCAAGCTATCTGTCTTATTTTTGCAGAACTGGACTTTCCTTAGCGGCTCGTTATCCTCTCTGGAGCAGAGAAGCCTATTGGGAGCCATTAGTATATGTCTCTCCTGTTAAACCAGCACCCCTCAAACCCCAAAATACTCTCCCTGCGCTTCCTGGGCCTGCTTTTGAGCTGGAAAAGACGCCGCCATGGAGAGGTAGTGAGTCAACGGATGAGATGTCCACGGCCACTAATGCTTCCACTTCGACGTTATCTACTCACTGGGCTGTCGACTCTCGTCTGCATGGCAAGGAATTCTTCGCCCGATGGATACCTTCAAAAGGTCCTGGAGAACCGAAAGTTGTGGCCAAACCGAACTTGAGGACTGGGTGGCAGAGGCGTGGGCCATCGAAAAAAATTCGTCGGCGGTGCCAATACAACACTACGAGGATGAGGAGTCAGATTTTGATCCGGATTTTGAACAAGACGTTGATGAAGGGCTAGAGGGCCACTTGGAGGGTGTTATGACAGCGTCGGCAGCGCAGGAGATGGAGAATGGGGCTGGGGTGGATGAGAGCAACTCGGGTGAGCAGGGAGCTCTGTAGGGAGTACTTTGTTTTCTTTTTGTAGGTATTATTGTGTTCAATGGGATATCCTCCCCGCTGTTTTTTGTCCCCCATATTCCTGAACAAATTTCGAGGCCTAGAAACTGTTACAATGTAGATACTATAATTAAAAAGAATGAACTACTAAAGGCGCATGATATCTAATAAAATAAACTTGGTGTTTTTTTTTCACTAAAGGGTGAGCTGTATAGGGTCTGGTAGTTTGACCTCACTGTAAATTTTTGAGCCACAATTATCCAGTGGTTTACCAAATCTGGCCATCATGTAAGTTATGACTCTACATGGGTTTAAAAGAAATATCGAGGGAATTGCCTGGGTTTAAAAAGAAATGTATAGGGAATTCCCTGCACTAGTGTGATGTGAATATTTAGGGGACTTCCCTGTGAGAGTGGTGGGGGGAATTCCCCCTGAACAACCAACAAAACTAGATTTCAGGGAAGTCCCTTCAACACTTCTGGGGGACCTCCCCAGAGTTATGTCCTGGGGAATTCCCTGGTTTAGAGGGAAGTACAGGGAATTCCCTGACAGTGAGGGAACTTCAGGGAAGTCCCTGAGTGTGAGGGAATTACAGGGAATTCCCTAAGAGGGAGGGAAATACAGGGTGTTCCCTAAGAGTGAGGGAAATGCAGGGAAGGTGGTTAGATCTTTAGCAAATTCTAAGCAGACAAAAGAAGCTCTCTTCATTCTAGAAGATAAGCAGATTGAATATTGCACACTTTGATACATTGGGACCTTGGGAGGGGGTTATTAGAAATAATAATGTAGTGTGATATTGGCAACTCCAGTCTGCAATTGGTGTACAGTATGACATGTCAGCTATGAGGCCACATGAACTCAATGCTGAGCAACAGACAACAGGAGCCAACTGAGGTAGTATAAGTGCCCTGGGGAACTGGTGGTCATTTCCCTGAGGGAAGTCCCTGATGGAGCCAGGGAAGTCCCTCTGGCCAGGGAATTTCCCGGGAACTGCCTCTTCTTAGAGGTAAAAAGTGTATCAAATGTTCAGTCTAAGAAGATATAGTTTTATGGTTGCCTATAGTGGCAGCAGCGCTTGGAGAGGCAAAGGCCGAGGACGTGGTAACTGGCGAGGCCGCGGAAAACGCGCCAGAGAACAAACACGCCAGAAGCAACAAGCTCAGAGCATGGGTCCTATTAAGTTAGGACACTCACACATCATACATGCGGCAAAGTTCTTCAAAGAAACTCCGACCATCACGGTCACGGAACCCTCTACCAAAGATAACACCTTTAAAACCGCTCGTGATAATGGATTAAAGCCAACTGCAAGAGGAGGCGTGGAACAACTTCGGGTGGAAACACGACAAGTGCGTGGGAACGGACGACGATGCCGAAATGGCCGAGGAGGATGAGAGGCTGTCGGACAGCCTCATTTCCAACGTGGGGAGCATGGACTCGGAGGAGTTCGAAAAGGAAAAGGAGGAGTCCACCAAGCGCCTCAGAATGTGGGAGGCCGGTCTCGTTGACATGGGGGATTCTGACAAGGAGAACGTCGACCCCAACCCCAGAACGCTCGAGGAGCGTATGCAAACGATCACCGACGAAATGACTCAAAGGTGGTATTCAGGGGAGTTCGACAGGGAGTACAACGAGGGCCTCGAGGAAATCGATGGGGACCTCAACCAGATGAGCGCCTCCAATTCATCGGGGTGGAGCCAAGCGCGGTCGGTTACCCCCTTATTCGAGGAAATCTCCACGTCCCCCAGTGCTTCCAACTGGGGTGCTGACGAGGATGCCGACTCGATACCGGACTTAGGGTTATTAGGGACTTCTAGGGTCTGAGTAGGGTTTTTCCCTAGGAGAGGGGCAGGATTTGGGTAGGGGAGGGGCAGGGGAGGGGCAGGGTTTGGGTAGAGGAAGGGGAGGATTTGGGCAGAGGAGGGGTAGGGGAGAGGGAGAGGAGAGACAGGAGAGAGATGTGTCTGCACTTACCCTGATTGTATTTTTACTGCAGACTTTTTTATGACATTGACTTACATTGATAGTATTTTTTTTTGTGAGATTGGAGTCCAACACGCAGCTGGATGCTCAAGTCGTTCATGCTGCATGCAGAGTACTTATATTGATAGGATTGAGATTTTGAGTGACACGCAGCTGGACGCTCAAGTCGTTCATGCTGCGTGCAGAGTACTTATATTGATAGGATTGAGATTTTGAGTGACACGCAGCTGGACACTCAAGTCGTCCATGCTGCGTGCAGAGTACTTACATCTGCATGAACTTCTTGGTCGTTCATGCCTTGTTCCTCTCATTCATCTGCGTGGACGACTAAGTTGTTCACGCCTTTTTACTCTCATGAATCTGCGTGAACGACTTGGTCGTTCACGCAATTTTACTCTCATTTATTCTGTGTGAACGACCTGGTCGTACACACCTTTTTCTTCTCATTAATTCTGCGTGAACGACTTGGTCGTTCACGCCTTGTTCCTCATTCATCTGCGTGGACGACTAAATCGTTTACGCCTTTTTTCTCTTATGAATCTGCGTGAACGACTTGGTCGTTCACGCGATTTTACTCTCATTTATTCTGCGTGAACGACCAATCGTTCACGCTTTTTATGCTCATTGGGTGAAAGAGCACATAAGATGTCTGGTGCACAGACCAAGTCAGAACGCCTAGAGTGTTTGCTTGGTCTGTGCACATCTGTACGCCCAAAGCATCCATGAACGCTTTGGGCGTACAGATGCGGTGTGGGTGTTTCCTGTGCACGGACCAACCCAGAACGCCCAATGCGTTTGGTTGGTCCGTGCACATCTGTATGCTTAAAGCGTTCACTGACGCTTTGGGCATTCAGATGTCCTGTGGTCCTGTGCACGGACCAAGTCAGAACGCCCAAAGCGTTTGCTTGGTCCGTGCACATCTGTACGCCCAAAACGTCCGTGAACGCTTTGGGCGTACAAATGTGGTGTGGATGTTTCCTGTGCACGGACCAACTCAGAACGCCAAAGCGTTTGGTTGGTCCTTGCACATCTGTACGCCCAAAGCGTCAGTGAACGCTTTGGGCGTTCAGATGTCCTGTGCACGGACCGTTTGCTTGGTCCGCACATCTGGACGCTCAAAGTGTCCGTGAATGCTTTGGGCGTCCAGGTGCTGCAGTCCACGGACCAAGTAAGACGCCCAAAGCGTTCGTGTGGTCCGTGCACATCTGGATGCCCAAAAGCGTTTGGGTGGTCTGTGCACATCCGGACGCTCAAAGCGTTAGTGAACACTTTGGGCGTTCGGATATCAGTGCCTTATTTTACAAAGTAGAATTAGTTGTATTTACAAGACATAGTAGTAATACATGTATTCACAAATTTATAGATACTTTGAGGGGAGTGTCAAGTTCATGACGCTTTGAGCGTCAGAACTCCACTCTGAGACTGTGCCGACTTGGTCGTCGGTACGAGTTCCATGTACTAATGTGAGATGGTGCATGTTCTTACACACACGATGTGATATTGTGGCATAGGTATATTTACAGGTCGACCGTACTCCAGGCAGCCTCCACATACAATTCGTGCCGACTTGGTTGGTACGCGTTGTATGTAGGAGCACATTGGAGAATATATTCACAACCGGGCTGACGACTAAGTCGTCACAAATTATATGTAGATACAATTTGTTTTAGAACCCTAGATACAGCATGAACGACTAAGTCATTCATGCTGGATGCTAGATGCATGCTAGTAAGATCAAGTACTTTACTTGACGCTTTGAGCTTCAAGAAAAGTACTTGCCGACTACTAGCTACAACCAGCAACGACTTGGACGTCGTCCTGGAATACAGACTGTAAGTTTAGAAATAGACAGAGAGTGAAAGAGAGTGAAAAAAGAAATGGGGATATTCAGGTTGTGTGTCTAAATACAGCGATGACCTGAGCGTCATAATTATCAATGTGAACAGACACAGACTTGACGAACGACGGTATTCTGTAGATACAGCCAGCAACAACTTGCGCGTCGTGCTGGAATGAAGGCTTCAAGTTATAAATTTATTGTACTTACTTACATCAATAGTAATTTATAGCAGATATAGTGTGAACGACAACGAAGTCGTTCACGCTGGATGCAGTCCGACGGTCTAAAAACACATCCCATCGTGTTCGGAGGGTTAAATAACCGTGGAATCGAATCCTTGGTGACGTATGGTGGACCAGGGGGCGAGGAGTTGTGAAGTTAGTGGGGAGGAGGAGGAGAGGATGGTAATATCGCGAGAACGCGAAGTCGGAGGGTATTAACGAGGGTGGGGATGGAGTTGGAGGGTCTAAAAACGTTAGAATAAGCAGAGAAAAGAAAGAAAATGAGGAGAAAATGCGTACCTGTGGTGGAAGTTGTGCAAAAGGGATAATGACGATGTGGCAGGCGGCACAGGCCCAGGGTGGGATTTGCAGGCCCAGGGAGTGTTGTAATCGTATTCGGAGGGTTGAATAACCCCAGAAACGACTCCGGAAGCATAGAAATAGATGGAGAACATAGTAGGATGTGAAAGTAGGCAAAAAAGCCCCAAAAATGCGAATAAAAACCTCCTGAAGCACACTGAAATTTGCTAGGACACGTCCAGGGACGGAGAGATCGCCTAGAGCTAGAGAAGTGGCCTCAGGAGGGTGATCGCGTTTGGAGACTTGGACGCGTAAGTTGAAGAGTTAATGACAACTTCAAGCGGTCACATGAGTAGGCGCGTGAATGGTCTTAATAGTATTATTAATACTTCCAAGTCGAAATATTACTACTGTAGTGAGCACACTCGGTATAGTACTATGGGGTATTTTATATATTGTTTGTTGTTTTCTTCATGGGATTCAGCGCGTTCGACTACTATGAAGTTTCCTTGGAATTTCAGATGAGTACATTGTTTTGTCAATATCTTCTTCAACTCTAATTCGTTTTCGATGGTTAGTAGTGCGTTATGAAGCGCCAGTAAAGGGGTTTCTGAATATATACCAATGGTTCTAAAAGTCAAGCAAGGTGCATTTAGTAAGGCAAGATGCCTATACTGCATGTTCAATATCACTTCCAAGGGGGTGTCAAATTTTTGTAGAGGCATATAGGGTCGGAAAAATTTTTAAGGCCTTGCCATCGAGACTAACTAACTACGTCATTGATTATATAATCAAATTATACTATATATGGAAGGTACAGCCACGGAGCCGCTGCGTCACTGTGGCATCCTGCTGGTGTCTTGCTGGTGTCCCACCATGAAGGATGCCCATTATTTAGACTGTAGATACCCCTAGTGTGTACCAAATATTCTACCTCTACTCAACTTCTACTCATTGCTGCGCTTTCTTTCTTGGACAGCTCATTTTCCCCTTCGCATGCCTCCCACATCCAATTTCCAATGGACTGTGCGAGTCCTACACAACTCAGATGATACTAGAGATAAAGTGTTAGCACTACATCAGCACCATTTAAAATACCGACTCACCCATCTCGTGCTGCAGCCTTTTTTTTTTTGCAGCATATGACATCTTGACTGGCTTCGATCTCCTCGCTCTCGACTCGAGCATGGACTCGTCAGCCAGTTCTAGACAGTCTTTAATATGCCTGAGCGACCTTGAGGAGGTGTCCGTACGAGGTAGAAGTGGGTTCGATGCTACTGTGAGGGTACCCTCCAAAAAATTTTTAACAGGCCCCGGCTCGGACTAACTAACCACCCCTATATAGAAATGCTACCACGTGACACCCCCTTGATCACTTCTCTGACTTGAAGTTGGGTGTCAGACCCGAGAATCTAGTTCTGACGATTTGAGCGTCAGACTCTCGCATCTGGTTCTGACGCTCAAAGCGTCAGTCTCTGACTTGGGTGTCAGACCCGAGAATCTGGTCCTGACGCGGACGCTTTGAGCGTCAGACTCTCGCATCTGGTTCTGACGCTCAAAGCGTCAGTCTCTGACTCGAGTATCAGACCCGAGAATCTAGTCCTGACGCGGACGCTTTGAGCGTCAGACTCTCGCATCTGGTTCTGACGCTCAAAACGTCAGTCTCTGACTTGGGTGTCAGACCCGAGAATCTGGTTCTGACGCTCAAAGCGTCAGTCTCTGACTCGAGTGTCAGACCCGAGAATCTGGTCCTGACGCGGACACTTTGAGCGTCAGACTCTCGCATCTGGTTCTGACGCTCAAAGCGTCAGTCTCTGACTTGAGTGTCAGACCCAAGAATCTGGTTCTGACGCTCAAGTCGTCAGTCTCCGACTTGAGCGTCAGGAGTTACCTTTTCTTTTTTGCCTAAATGTCTTTCAAGTTGTACATTTATTGGTAATTACAAAAATATTTGAACGCTTTAAGCGTCGCATTCTGAATGTGACGGCTAAAGTGTTGCATCATGTATGTACATACATGACTTATTTGTTATGTACCTTGTTCTTCTACCACCACCACCAAGACTACCTACAACATCCCTCTTCCTCCTGCACCTCCCACCACATGTAACTAGGTGTTACATGTGATGTACATTGAATTGGCTTCAATGTACAGGTGTAGCAGCTACAATTATAACAAGGCGGGCAATAACCCTTAGGGTCAGTGGTAATTTCTAGTGTCCCCAACTTGACGCTTACCAAGAGTCTTGATTAATTATAGATCCCTTTATTTCCCAGACCTATAGTGTTTGGACTTTATACGCTGGCAAAGTAAGTGATTCATTACTGAATAATCTTCAACTCGTCCAAAATACTCATAGCTCATCCGTGGCTTCCTAGTGCTATCGCAGACTTCGTTCTGGTACGCATATACGTTTACTAATACTGGTTCAAATTTTCCAGAGCCTTCCCTCATCGAGTATCATTAATATTCCTCATCCGTCCGTTTGAAACCACTTAGATCCACAGATATTACAAAATCCGGGAGTCGAAGAAACGAATCATCGCCTTTCCGGTAATTATTTCCGTGATCAACAACGGTTAGTAATTACTCTCTGTACATGTATCGCTTCCTGGTACTCATTCTGACCGTCGGTTACAACCATGTAATTGTGCTCTTAAAATCAAGGTGTCGCAATCGCCAGAACAATCACCATGATCATCCGAGCAAGAAGATTTGCAACCCAAGATCTAAACATAGCACAAGTCGAGGATGTTCTTTTTGAAATCATTCTTGGCTGTCAACCTTTCGACAAATCTAGTCATTCCATTGATGATTGGTATGTCCGTATCCGTAATATCCACTAGTACTACTTATCTGACTGCAGTCGAATTCTCGCCGCTAACTATCTTGTTTATCTTTCTCTTTTTCTTTGCTTTTATAAGCCGGACGAATCTGGTGGATTGAACATCAAGTCTCGAAATTCATAATGGGAGAGGAATGACCAGAAGAGTGATAGTGTAAGCTATATATCTCGCTTATACCGAGTGTAAATAGTGTAAGTTGGACAAAAGAGTGCAAGTCTGTCTTCCCGAGTCTGAGAATAGTGTAAGTCGAGATATATCAAACCCGCCATCAATCTTATCTCCGGGTGATCGGAACGGCGGTAATTTGTTTCCAAATGTAGAAATGCGTATTTCGCACGTCCGCCCTTGCATTTGCCAGCTCTTTTAACGACGGGGGTCTACCACTAAGCCCTATAAAAGTCCTCTCAGAGCCAATAAAGGCTCTGAGTGGCTGGATACAAAAAATCGTGAGCGGCCCAAAAAAAATGGGGGCGTCGTCGTACTATTGGGCATAAGTATTAAGATCTACAGACTCAGCTATTCTCGACTTATTCTGATTCACATATTCAACGCAGCACTTGAGACAAGCTCTTGAATATTGCTCGGATACAAGCCTTTATGCAAAATATATATAATATAATTATTATTTCTTAAAATAAATATTCAAATCCCCCTAGATCATCGTTCCTTCCATAAAGCTCTCTCTGTTTTCTTACGTATCCGACGTACTCCGTCCTCGAGAATGTTATTCTCGTCAAATTTCACCCCAACTTCTCTGTGTTCTGACTGACTCTCGAAGGCACCAGCAGCATCAAGAGAAGAGTCAGTGTCATGATCATTAAGTGTTGACAAATCTTCACCATTTTCCTGACTCTGGGGTGGTGCAGGTAAGAGAGTATAGTCTCTCCAGTCACCCCAAAGAGGAGAGTTATCCTGCTCATTGTCGACATACGAGACATCAGTACCGCTCGGGCAATCACCAAGTCCAAGCTGATCGTCGTAAAACCTATCAAATTCAGTTCAATACGGTTCAATCCATGTATATATATCAGTGTATTGTACCATGAATCATTGAATGCTTGAGGTAGATCTTGATATAGTCCACTTGCGAACGAATTAGTGAAAGGCAGATCTACATAGAAAAATGAGTCGTATGTATGTTAATCAGCCATTTGACAAGTTCCGTACCTTGAACATTCTGTATAGTGGCTTCAGAAATGTAATATGGATCGAATTCTGAGATTGCTGGTTCTGCAGAATCATATTGTCAATGTTAAACTGAAAGAAGAACTGAAATGTTTAATGAACACACCAGGTACAGATATATAAGTATCATTGAGTGGGTCAATCTCTTGTAACTCTGAGCTGGATAGCATTGGTTCTACATCAGAATTTTCAGCTAGGCTGAGTATGAAGGAATGGTGCAACACGCACCTGACAGTGGGATGTACGCATGACTGAACGTGTTTGCGGCTACGATCCCTGGATCGTCAAAATCACTACTACTGTCTATCTCCACACCAGACATGTCAGTATATCTGACTCCAAAATCTGTGTCTGTATCTGATAGAGGCTCTGTCGAATAACTGCGTGAATGATCGAAAGAAGCGAAAGAAATTTGGATACGACAAACCTGACTCCGCCATCAGAGAAGCCACACTCGAAGATGGATCTAATTCTGCACGACGGTCTATATCCACGCCAGACATGTCAGTATATCTGACTCCAGAATCTGTGTCCGTATCCGATAGAGGCTCTGTCAAATGATCGGGTGAATGATAATCGAAGGAAGCTAAATAAATTTGGATAAGACAAACCTGACTCCGCCATCAGAGAAGCCACACTCGATGATGGATCTAATTCTGCAAAGCAGTGATGTTGGGTAGTGTAAATGGACACGAAAACTGTTTCATACCTTTTGGATCATTCGCCTCAACAGGAGACTTAGATCTTTGTGATTGTCGTCGTCCATGAATTCTAACCCCTTTTAAGTTGACTGACTCTTTGAATCTCTCTATCTTGGCCTTCAGTTTCTTTTGCTCCTTGAAGAGTTTGCTCCTGAGTGCAATTTCGCATTTGATGGCCTTGGACTTCTGCGAAAATTGATCCTGCTGATCAGTAGTACGTTCAGCCTCAGAAATATTACGAAAAGAAGTCAGAATAGCATCATATTCTTTCTGCCTCTCGATTGAATCCCGCCTCTCCTTCCCCAGTGTGTCGTACTTCGCTTGAAGCTCTTGCACAGTTTCGATGTTTGAGTCACGGGTATGACGTTTATAGGAAGCCCAAACTTTTCGTTGACCAGAAAGCTTCTCACGATGAGATGCTGTGCTTTGTCTTGAGGCAAGAAGGCCGGAAGCTTCCATTAGAGCAAGCTCCTCAATCTTCTCGTCATCTCTCTGCTTTGCTCTGGATGCACACTGTGAACATGATGTATTCAGACTCTTAGTTGAAATGTACTTACTGCAAGATAGCTTCCACGAGAGTTTTTTGAGTTCCAGTATCCGCATTACGTCCTGCATGCCCACCCTCAGCGAGATTTGTGTTGTCCGATGTCAAATCCCATGCCTCGTTAGTCATTCGTGACAGGTGTCGATTCAGGGAAGGAAGTAGCCACGAATGAAGCTTCTTTTGAGTATACCAATCTAGGAAACACGTAGTTGAATGACCTTTCAGAATTAGCAATCAGAAAAGAATGCTCACTGCAGAGGGAGATGTCGGGATGATTTGCACAAAATTCATGCCACTGCTGAATTTCCTCATCAGATTTAAGAGAACGGAATGACTTTAAGCGCTTGATATCCTCGGTAGTAACTGTAGCAGAGGGAAGTTTATCGATATTCCTAGTGTTGTGTATAGAAATGCATGTATCAGTACATGTTAGCCAAACACAAAGAGAGAAGTACTCACCACTCATAATGGACCCCACAAAGTTTGAGCACATGTAGGACAATTATTGAGGGATCATCAGTGTGAATACCACTCTGAGATGAGTTATTGAGTTTCAACAAGAAATCTCCAAGTCCTAGAGCTTGTGCAGCTTCACTATCAAGGATAATAGCGAGTAAGTTGCCGTCTGAAGGGCTCAGAGCCCTGAACTTGAGAGACGATCCGGTAACTGATCTGACAGCCTCATCTAACTCGCAGAAAAGATAATAAAATGCAGCTCGTTCAAATGAGTTGCAGTACAGGCTTGCAAGCGTGAATCCTTGTAGATTGTTAATTAGCCTTGTGCATTGAACCAAATGCTATAAAACACTTACATCGACTGTAGCGGTCGGAAAAGGCCACCACCTCCCATTCGTTGAAATCTTCACTCGCGACTCGCTTGAAAGTGAAATCCGCCTGGAGTTCTCGAACCTTGTGAGCAAAAGGTGCCAGTCCGGGATGCATAGTAACGGCAATCTTGATATGCCCACGGCTGATGACTGAATGAATATAGCGTTTAGTCGGGGGAAGCTTCGAGTCATGCTGCTCAAACTCATAGATAAGACCTGTTAAATTTGTATCATTAGAAAGCTGACCCATTATAAAAGCACAAAGGGCTTACCATCCCAATGGAGTCCTTTGGGAAATCTATCAGTCTTGATACTTGTGATTTCTTGACGGATCTACCGTTTGTTGAGATAGTGGGACTTGACTGTGTGAGGGAAGCCCCCTCCTCCTCGGCAATCCTTGCAGTAGTTTTGGCTAGGTAAAATGAGACTGTTCATCGTAAAAACAACATAAATCAGTTCAGAAATGCTTACCATTCAATAGACCCTTTGGTGTCAATCCTACTACCCCAGCAGAATCAATCAAATTACGGATCCTCTTTCTGTCTCCTTGCACTGGTTTGACATTGAGATATATGGGATGATTATGGGGAGATCGAGGCCAGACAAAAGCTGAATGAATAGTTTCATCAAGAGGAATAAAGATGATCAATTTGGCAGGGCATGGTCTTTCTATCATTTCTCCTTTGCGAGCAACACCATCACGGACGTGAGAAAAAGCTAAGACATTTCAATAAATAACTCGCATTCAGATAGGATCTGTGTACACAGTACTACTTACGACAATTGTTTACACGCTGGTGAGGATGATTGACAAAGCTGCAGCTGCCGTTCAATGCCTCCATATCAGAACCCGTCAGCTTCCCTCCATTCTGCATCATTGCCATAAAGATATGTGGATCGATTCCTGGGGGAATGGGCAGCCACAGGTGTTGGTAGTACTCTTTCTTCGACCATTTACTACTAGGGCTCGCCACCGTTACCGTGCAGGCACGGTTGACGGTTACCGTTGAACGGCACCCGTTACCGTACCGTGTCAAGTCCTGGATGACCACTAGACGGCACGGTGATACCTGTCAAAGTCCGTTCCGTAAACGGCCGTACACGTCGTAATACGGTCATGAATATGCTTTTTGACTCTGTAACCACCACCATCTCTACCCCTGCAGGTATAATGCATGGAGCGGTGGCGCGTTGTCTAGCTGGATATTGCGGCTCATTATTTTTGAATAAAACCAAGTACTTTCCATATGCCGCAGCTCCAAAACCTCAGTCAACCACCTTGGCCTCAGCAACAGAATTGTCGACATCTCTTCAACATAGAGCTCCTGAAAATTTCCAAGATCTCGCTTCCTTCCGTGAGGTATAAAAAGCTGGCTGAAATCCTTCGCTCATTCACTCACAGTTTGGGATGGCAGCCTCTGTCATTCACTCGTCAAAAAAGCTCACCCGAGGGTGCTTTCGCAAAGACCCCTCAGCATCTTCTATTATCAACAATATCGATCACTGGCTTTTCTACAAAGTCCTGCCAATCCTTTCTCTAATCCTTTACTCGGAACTGGTCTTTCTGTCACACAATGGGCTTCACCGGCATTTCTATCGACAATAAACTCAAGCCAGTCCAGCCTGTCGATGATAGCATACTCCGGTGTTTATCTTTTTGTGTACTACTCTTTTCTAATGCTGCTGTTTGGTGAGTGATGGAATTGATGAACGTATCTTTTACTGACAATCCATTTGACTCAAAAGCCAATTGTTATATTGCGCAAATCAACTTCTATGGTCATTTGCCAGCCCTTTTCGTACATTTCCGTCATCATCGCTCTCATTGGAGCTTGACCACTCGGCGCCGGTGGTCCCAGTATCAACGAATATATCAACGGCGCAGCCTATCCCAAGATTCGGATCCTGTAGGTTTTGGAGTCTCTGCGTCTTCCCAACCCTTCCTTGTATTTCTTTTGGGTTGTACTCCTCATTCCCTTCCCATCAGTAAGTTTTTCAGTGAATATAATCTTTGTAATTCTCGTTCTAATCAAAAAACAGTTGTCAGACATAATACCACCACTGCAGATGTTATCACCCTTCTTCGGTCAATCCAGCTTCTTCCTTCACAAGGGGTGGACGCAATTTCATTGTCATTGATTGGATCACGCCGTGACTTGATTCTGGGATCAGACTCTTATATGTCAGGGAGTTACCCCGGAAGCCCTTATTCAGCTGCAATATCGACTCCGTGGAGGCACAGGTGAGCATCAAGTATTCTCCATTGCCATCACATTTGATTCATAACTCTTCAGGTTCATTCGCAGTTGATGCCGCTAATGAATTGGGTGAGGGCTCTTCAACACAAACTCGTAAGGTTTTCAATTTATTATTCCAAAATTGTTCAATAACTAGGATTCCGTTGACTCTAGGCTTTTCTCAACGCGTCGGCACTAGTAGCCATATGCAACAAGCTATACAGGATATTGAAACGACAGCGGATGGCAAACCCAAACGCAAACTCGGTCCAAGAAGGCTCAAGGAAAAGCAATCAACCAACGTCGCTGAAGACTACATGCCTGATCTTCTAGATATCAAGGATAGTGATAACGAGGATGACGATTTCTTCAGCGATGGAGAAACAGATGACGATTCATCTGATGATAACATAGTCATTGATGCCAAGGAGGTGAGCAGTTCCCGAATACTTAGCCTGCGGATTGTTAAAGAGACTAATATCCTTTTAGATCATTGAGATACTTCCAAGCAAAACCAATCCTGCAGCTGGGAGTAAACGCAAAACTCGCTCTGATCTGAACAAAGGAAAAAGCACCAAGCGACAGCGACAGAGTGCTCCACAGCGTTCACACTCAACTAGTACAGTAAGTCTTATGATGAATGAAGAATGATATAAGTGGCTCACTTCTGATCTACTACAGGTTAATGAAACTTCTAATACTTCCCCTTCTACGAAAAATCAGGTGAGTGAATTGGTCAAGTGCAATGTTATTTTTATTCAGATAAGCTGACTTTGATTCTTGTACAGTCAGCTTGCCAGAACCCAATCTATCTATTTTTTGAGGAGGTACACTCGGATGTGGATGGGAGTAAGGAAGAAGGTGTCAAGTATTTCAAGTGTTGGCATGGATCTCAGAGAGTTTTGAAGATTACAAAGAAGATGCGAGGAAATCTCAACGGTATGTGTGCCATCGCTTTTCATACAACGTACAGATCTCAAGTATGATTAGGTCTTGTTGGACATCTCAGAAGTCACTTCATTGCATATTATCAGATGTATGAGGTGCTGAACAAGCGCTCTGAGCCTCCAACTGAAGAAGAGATTAATATCGCTTCTGGTAAAGTCAGGTTGGATCCTGATGTTGCACGGAGTTACCTTGAGCAGCTTGAGTCACTTTCTCACAACATCAAGGACATGTTTGCTCAACAGTCGTCAAAAGAGGTGAGTTGTTTTATTTAAGCCTTTAATATGGTGTTCAACCTTCCTTAAGGAGCCCTGGGATCAAGACAAATTTGAGGATCTTTTAGCCCGCTGGTGTGCAGCATGCAATCAGCCTTTTACTTCTGTCGAGGACCCTGAATTCCGTGCACTGCTTCAATACACTCGACACCCCGGACGAGATGATCTGAAGATTCCCTCAGCAAAATCAGTAAGGTACCGAATAATGAAAATGAATGACGATATCGTGGTTCAAACAAGAGAGCATCTTGTGGTAAGCTCACATTATTTTTGCTGTGTCTTCGATACGACTAACATGTTTCAGATCTCAGGGTATGAAATCCAAGTTCTCTCTCTCTTTGGATGCTTGGACATCAAGCAATGGCTACGCATTTCTAGCTATTGTTATACACTATGTTGATAACTATGGGAAGCTAGGTATGTCTCAATGTTCCTCGTACTTATTCTTCTTTTGCTCAGGAATTTATAGTTGAACAACTGATTGATTTCCGAGAGCTGATCGGGGAGCATTCTGGAGAAAACATGGCAGAAGCTGTCTGGGATACACTGCAGAAATTTGGTATTACTGATCGTGTAAGTTCTTGTCAATAATGTTGAGCATATCCTGACTGTCTCTTTTTGATCACAGGTCATCGCATTTGTCATGGATAATGTGACGAATAATGATACGATGATTGAATCTCTTGCCAAAAAGTACTCCGAAGCCAATCTTCAGCTCTCTGCAAAAGATGCCCGCATGTGTTGTATGCCCCACACAATTCATCTGGCAGCAATGAAGGTGAAAGCTTATTCTGATGTGTATCGCTTATACTTAAGGATCCTGTTTTAGCTTTTGGAGGCAATTGGGGCTGTGTCTAAATCCACCATATCCGCAGACCCATATCAAGATTCAGCCACTGCACCAGTAGAACGCGAGCATGACAACAATGCTGTATTGCAGGAGGATGGTGAAGATGATGAAGACGATGTAACAGCTCTGAAGTCTTCTATCGGCAAGGTATGGTATTTCTTATACAAGTAAAATCATTTTACTCGTGCTGAATGTCTCTCCAGCTCCGGAAGATTGTACGGCACGTCCGAAGCAGTCCTCAACGTCGCAAAACCTGGTTACAGGAAGCCAAGCAACCACTGCCAGGCTCTTCGCATGTTGCCACCGGGACAGCAGAGATGGCACTTATGTTGATCCTTGATGTGAAGACGCGTTGGTCTTCAACGCATCAAATGCTCCGTAAGTGATCTTTTGTTGAATATTCTTCATTTTAATCATTTTAATTGCTTTACATCTTAGGCCGAGCTCTCCAATTCCACACCGCAATTGATTCCTACGTTGCGAAGGATAAAGAGCTGCGCAAATTTGAGCTTTCAGAATCTGATTGGTCCAGCTTAAAGCTTGTCTCTGAATGGCTTAAAGCTTTTCGGTCTGCAACAACGGAAATGTCATCAACCAAGCGTCTGATGCTTTCGAAAACATTGGCCATGTTTCGTGGATTGCAGGAGAAGGTTCGAGGGATCATTGCTGAACTTCTACATGGTGCCGACCCCACTCTTCGCCGTGGGCTCATCGACGCTCACATTAAGCTGAGTGACTACTACTACAAGTTCGATGAGTCTCGTTATTATACTTGGGCTGCTCGTGAGATTTCTTGCTATCTAGATTTAAACCACTCTCTAACAGCTGATCCCAGTCCTTGATCCTCGTATCTCATACGAAGCCCTTGTCAAGGACTACAGGCGCGAACCTGATCTTCTTGATGACATCCGCACAGCCAAAAATAACTTGGCCACTCATTTCGAAGAAAATTACGCCTCATTAGAATCTGACAATCCCACAAATGAAAATAACACACCGCCAGTGATAATTGATGGTTCTCCCCAAAAGATCAACTTCCTGGAACGTTACAGCTCTTATTCAGCTGCTCAGACCTTACCGAAGGACGAGCTTGATGAGTATTTCCGTTTTACATCCCACCCTTCTAAAATGACCGTTGATCCGCTGGAGTGGTGGCACGCTCGTCACGATCAATTCCCAAACCTCTACCGTCTGGCATGTGATGTGCTTTGTATTCCAGGCAAGTTCTCTTCAATCATTGCGTGGTATATACTGATCTCTTTTTACCTAGGATCTGCAGTTGCTGTTGAACGAGTCTTTTCTGGTGGCAGAGATACTATTTCCTTACGTCGTTCGAGTCTTAAAGCAGATACTATTCAAGCCTTGATGGTTGTCAAAGCTCAGCTTAAGATGGCAAGGATTGCTATCACAGAGGTTCTGGGCGATGATTGATACTTACGATTTCGATTCCATTAGATAGATAGATACATTTGTTTGCTACATATTTTCCTACTCAAATTAAATCTCGCATTTCTCATTGACCGTCGATACCGTTTACGCCACGGTTACGACCCGTAACCGTGCCGTCGGCATCATGACTCAGCATCATACGGTACGGTTACGGTCAGACCGTGACTGTGTATAACCATCAAAAGCATGGTCGTAACTGTGTACGGTAACGGTGGCGAGCCCTATTTACTACACCCAATAAAGTATTCATTTGCCTCTTCACGAGCCTTACCCTTGCCACTATTGTCAACCTTGTGTAAAAGCAGAAGATCTAAGTTGAATTTGACATCTTTGACAGTAAATTCACTCACGGATCGTGCCAGCCTGACCTCAGCTTTTCCATCGCAAGTTTTGAGCTTGCATTCAAGGCTTTGAATGCGGTTGTAGAACCTGGTACACATTTAATTGACTAATATATAATAATCATTGAGTTAGACCCACCGAACATATGTAGCCGCAACAGAGTTCGCCTCGATCTCTCTCGCATCCAGTTCCTTGCTCCAGATCTGCTGAGCTTGAGTTGGATCCGGTTCATATCGCTGAACGTCATCTAATGACTTGGTATCAAAAAACTCGCAATGGCGGATACCATTACAAGTCAGGTTTGCTCTACGACATGCCACTCCATCCTTAGGCTCAACTTCTGAAGGAACCAGTCCAAAGACATGGCTATCAGGACGAGTTTTATGGCCTGTAGATCCGCCCCACAAATCCTGATCCTGGTATTCAAAGTGGGAAGTCAGTAAATGAATGGATCGGAAAAAAGCTACAACTCCATGCCTGTTTCCGGATGTACGCATCCAAAGACATTTTGTTGGAAACATTGTCGTCATGAAGGTTGATGCGGTAGATAGCGCGATTATGGGGCACAGTCCAGGTTGTCGGGACCTCATCCAAATCAATGATCTCGTCGACACTTTCTTGTTTCGTGATTTTGATGTCTGTACGTTGTTTCTTTGACTTTTTGGATGGAACGAGGGGAATAGGATCGGAGATTTCGATATCGGGAGAAGGAGGACGTTTATTTCTAGCAGTATGCGACGGAATTTGTGCCTGGCAAGCGTCGACGTCGATAACCTCTGGTGGAGCAGAGTCGAGATGAGGAGAATCAGTGAATAAAGCCTCTAATTCGGAGGCAATGGCCTCTCCTTCAGCAGAAGATGGAGGTAAGAAGTTATGTTCATGGTTCTCGAGGCCGCTGATTGATGCACGAAGAGATGGTGACGATGGAATTGATGGGATCGCATAACTAAGATCACCGCTCGAAGCCGAATTCATGGACATGGCAGAAACAGGACGAGAAGGTAAACGTCTCCAGGCAAACCACTGATCGAACACTGCCGGATCCAGCCAGGACTCCATATTTTCAACGGAGAAGAAGCTCTCTGACACGAGGCTGTCTGTAAGAAACTGAGCGGGTGATTGAATTAGAAATGCCATTAATACAAAAACACAAGCTTTTGTATGTACTTACTAGCTCCTGACATGCTCGTAGATCTCGCATTGAGGCTTCATTGATATCTTGGTGTCCTGGGGTGTCCAAAGAGCCGCTGAGAGCTTCACATTCCTGAATAAAGATAGCGCCCTCCGTGGAAATCCAGTCAGAATAACGGCCAATGTCAAGGTAGTGAGGATGACCATCGGTACGCAAGCTTGAATGAAAGACCTAGTTACTATGGTCAGCAATATATCTTGTTGAGAGGAGGTACTGACCGTTGCTCGGTAACATTTGACAAATGAAAGAGGAAGCTCTGAAATATCCATTGAAAGCTTAACTGACATTTCTTCGCATCTTCGATTTAAGCAACTCAGAGGTGAGCTATGCTCAGTGTGTGCATGGTGAAGATAATGACGGCCGCGTTGTCTCAAAGGGTAGCTGGTAGGTTTAGACTGGCAGCTGCGTAGATAATACTTGGCGAGTACTCAGTGAGAATTTGATTTTTCCGCAGAAACAAGTATGGAAGATATTACGGAAGGAGCCTCATGTCCAGCGGAATGGACTAACCTGTGCTGCGGATAATCTTGCTGATGTACGGAGGGAGCGGGAAAACGGCGGGATGGCGCTGAGGGAACGGGGGTATACTGTGTAAGCGGCGGGGGGCGGGAGCCGAAGCCTAATCGGGGTCATGGCCCGAATTGGGCTATGCAACACAGCTTACACTCTTTTGGATGAACACTTGCACTATTTTCGTAATCAGGTACGTACTAGTACTACTTACACTACCACTATACTAGTATAGACTCACTAGAGAGCGCAGAGAAATTGGGTAAAGAAAATATTTAAGAGGACGGCGGAGATATGGCTGGCACAATAAGATTTTTATACGGTGAAAAGTATTGAAGGATAAGGCACGAACACGCTCGGAGTCGAAACAAAACCGTTAAGAAATGGAAGCAAGCGGAAAACGCATGGCTCAAGAATGTTCTTCTCGTGTTATCTGTTTGAGATCGAATGTTCGCATCTGCCCAGCTTTGACAAGGGCGCCAACGATGAACCAACCTCTTGGACGCTTCGTTTCCAATATATCCGTGTGGCGAGTTGTATTCATGCGAACGCTTCTACATTATTTACGGCAATTGGTTGTACACTGACCTTTTAAGATATTTATCCAATCAAAAAGCGGGCTAGTCGTCTTTTTCGATGACATTCACATGTACCATCTTGAGTCCTGCGGGGCTTTCCTTCTGCTTTGCCAGAGTCCCTATGGTAACCCTAAGCATTTCCCAGAGTGTCCATTGGTTATGTACCTCCGCTACTAAGATTCTTGCGTGGATGTCAGCTCTCATGATCAAATAAAAGACGCCCAACTATGTTTAGCCTAAGTTCAAGAACCCTCGGACGAACCAACATCTGATCGACAGCAGCAGTTCCACACTGGCAGACACTCCAATGATTGAGATGCTTGCGTTCACCATGGCTTGAAATAGGCATATTGCATTATGCAGAACTTCAATTTCAACACCGGTCAGTCGTGCATGCGAGCTTGTCGGAAAAATCCAAAAAATCAGATTAGGTGTGAAACGGCTACATAAGATGTGATCAGACCATCAGCATATTTGCGGCTAATAAGGCAGACCAGGCCGAAAGTTTGCCTCATCAGGTTGATCAGAGCGATATGGATTAGGCCAGTGATCAGGTTGGTCAGTTACGAGGCCAAAGAATGAGGCTGAGTTCTTTACAATCACTTTCTGCTTGTGGCTATGCCTATTCCGTACCCCGGTTATTCCCGTTCTCTCTCTTATTTCGTTCCATTCTCACCCATTCATATTTCCTTTCTTCAGTGATCAGCATCCTAGACTCGTGGCACCACCATGAAGTCCTTCAATGCTCGTGTTGTCTGTTTTACTTGATGCTCTTTTTTCTCCGTTTACTTCGACGGCCATCATGTTTCGTTTTCGGTCATCAGTCCTCTTTCTGCGTCTGCCCCTTCCTTACTGCATTGACCCATAAGATATGTGGTGAGCCCTGTGGCCTCGTAGTCGCCACGCGGAGCGCTGGCCTACACCCTTTTGATTTGACAGTGCCTGGCGCTTGAAGGAACATCTACATGCGGATGACTCTTCTTCGAGGTTTGGCGCCTATTTTTCCTCCGTCATCTGGGCCTCGTAAGTTGACATGCGAAAGTAGTACTGGCCCCGTTCCCTGAAATTAATTACTGGATCTTGAAGATAGAGTTTCAGCGATCATCTCAAGAAATACACGTGTAGGGACCTTCAAAACCCTCTGTAATGACACAAGTCATTGTTATCCACGTCTTCCTTCCTTTTCATCTGTCAGGACTTCAAACTCATCTAAAGAGCACCATGGATGAGTACCGTAACCACTTCAGTAACACTGGAAACCAGTTCAATAACACTGGCAGTGGGCCACAAAACGCTAACACCGACCAAGGGGTCCAGTACAACAATACCGGGCCCGGAACCCAGAACAATTCTAGCTCACAGGGTAAGGTATGTATTTCTGGATATTCAGCTTCAAATCGAATCGCACTGAGCTCCCGAGTATATGAAGGCTCCGCTCCCGAAGAATTTTGTACGGGCAGTCATTGAATTTGCTGGCCGTGATCGCGGTGACCAGAACGGCGCTTGGACCGATCCCACCTCAGAGGATATAATGAATATCTGGACCAATCATTCTCCCTCCGATATGAAAGACAAATTCTTGGACTATAAGAAAGATATCACACAGACGGTATGAGAAGCTGTTATTACTGCAGGCTCATCGTTGACGCCGTGCTTCTAGCTCACCGAGTGGCGTAACTCGTTCGGCAAAGCAGCTATAGAGGCGCTCGATCTCGAATTGCAGGGCAAGCAGAACGAAGAAAAGCAGAAGCATATCGACGACGGCTGGACCGGGGGTGGTAATTTAAGTGCTCACAAGTGCTACTATGAACGTGTCGAGGGAAACAGAAAGGCGAGTACTCTCCTTCCTGATAAGTAATCATGATTAAATGCAATGTTCATAGCTGGGTTTTCTGCGAAGCCCAATTGTTGCCAAGACATTTTTAAAACACCTCGACGCCATTGGTAGCAAACCCGGCGATCAGTTCTGGAAGGAGAATAAGCCAATATCAGCTTTGGTCCTTACCATCTTGGCTGTATGTTCATTTTTTTCGGTGGTTATTATCTTCATTGATCGAATATTGCTCAGATTGAGCGTGCCTTCAGGCTCTGTTCATCCTCCACCAACTCTATTTCCCAAAGCGGTGGATTATCTGACGACAACCGGGCAAGGGAGCTCACATCAGCTGCCCTCATGATTTCCAAAAATGATAAGATTAAGTGGAAAGAAATTGTAAGCGTCGCAGAAAATGAACGTTCGAAGGAATCATCGGCGGCGTTGCCATCTACTTTCCCCCAGTGATTCCAGAATTATGATGCATGATTGACTCGGTTGGTAAGTGCATCGAAACTTAATCACGAAACCTAAGCTTATAGATAAATACTTTGAACAGCTGCTTTCAATAGTAACAAGTACTAGCATGTGTACAAGATGTAAAGTCTACTTAGTTTTAGTCTGTAAATCCCTATCTGAGTTCCTCTGAGGCAACTACCATGATCGCTCCGTGTCATAGCAAGCCTGTATAATGCGGACACTGGAGTTCTTGCATTTGTAAACATAGCATACAATGCTGTCATGGCTGACCTCAATGACAGGCTTCTCAAGATGATGGAAGACTTCTGAATAGTTGACAAGCAAGTCAGTGCAAGGGACAGACGATGTTGAAAAAGAACACACACCCAGGGTCTCCTCTGACGTCTTCCTCGGAAAGCGTTCAGCAAACCGTTTATCCTTCTCAACCTGTCCCAAACCCTTCAAATCGTCCTTCTTTGCCTTCTTGCAAGCAGGTTGGGTTTTCTCGGGCTCGGACTCGGAGTTGCTGGTGTTGTCATGGCCACATGTCTTATTCGAGTTTTTGAACGACTTCGCGCTTGCAGATGCACGTTTATTGCTCTATAGTTATACTAGCTGTCACAATGGTAAATATGAGTGGGGTCCTTCGTAAAGCCCTCACGCTCTCAGTTCTGGTCCAATTGCCAAAAAACTGCCAGATTTGGAAAGCCTACCTCAAATACCACCGGCCGAATGGTGCCATTCAGCCGGTGGTATTCGAGGTAGGGCTATAACGATGAACGATAACTAAGAATGTTTGAAGAATGCAGCTGGACACATATTTGGACGCACTAAAATGGACGCACTAAGTGGACGCAGAATTCTTGTGTCCACCGTAGGACAGACGACGGTGATGATCCTCGTAGCAAGTACTAGTGTTCGCATCCCATGATAAACCATCGGAAATCAGGCTCAAAACCTCTTCTTCTCTATTCGAGTGTCGCCCCATCTTAGATTTCTCCTCACCACTCCATACCCATACCCATCTTCGGTCTCTTGATATGAGGTCAGCTGGAGAGCTTTCTCTTAGGGTTCGATATCACAATAATAAGCTGCGTTTTGGTTGTTCTCTCCCCTTCAATGGGGCTGTAACAGTCCTGTCCTTGTCCAAGTGTTCCCATTATCATTCACTGATCCATATTCGTGTCCAGGCCTAGGCTCGTCCTCCACAAACGCAGGCTCAACGAAAACCAAAGCTTCTCGATGCCGTCTCTCTCGTCTTTTCCTTCGGCGCCATTTGAAGATGAACCTCGTACATATTGCAACGAGGATAAGGAAGAGAATTGAGGAGATGACGAAGGTGGATATGGCTGCGGGTTTGTTGGATAGGAACCTACATGATGGAATGGAATGGAAATAGACAACAGCTATTCTAATTCGATGGAGTTTCAAGGAAAGATGCGAGGAGAAGCTGCGGAGAACTGGTATGTATATACATCCATCATCCGAGATGTTAACGGATACTGATGTATGATACCTCATACCGTCGGACGCGAGAAGGATGATTGATACAATGATCAAAGATGGACTCACCCACTAGTACCGGCCTCCTCGCTTGGTGTAGCGCTCGTTGATGAGACGGGAGATGCAGATGGTCCTGAAGTGACGGATGTTATGGTGAGTATGTTGCTAGTCGCGGTTGATGAAGAAGAATGATCATCCGAAGATGAGCTCGATTCCGTGGTTGACGGGAAGGGAGTCGTCGCTTCTTCTGGGTTATTCTGGGCAGCCGGATCTGTGGAGGATTTTGTGCTGGAGTCCTCGCCGTCCTTGTGCTGGGACTGGTAGAAGCTGGTGAGATTGTCTGCATCACGAAGACTATGGTGGACCCCTGGTTGTCTGGCATATTGCTGGGACTATCTCCTGCCGTTGGAGCTGGGTTTGGGTTTGGATTTTGCAAAGGATTGCTGAAGGTTGTGCGGCCGGTGAA
>JAACJM010000435.1:0-38327 GCA_013368315.1 Tetrapyrgos nigripes
TTGCTGAAGCGGATGCAATACTTCGTGGCCAGATCAGATCCTTCATGTGAATCGTAAACCCAGAAATTATCCTTCAACTCCTTGATAAAAAATAGTGAAGTCTAGGGTCCAAGGAGTGGGATCGTCAGGATCCAGGTTGAGGATATCCAGCTCGAAAAATTCAAGCGTGGTACCGGAGAGATAGGAAAGTGTGAAGCTGATTTTAGCGTGGGGATGATTCTGAAGGTTGATTTGGACTTGGATGAGGAAAGGACAGAGCTTCTTCGGATTGGATCCGTCAAAGGTATCAGGTTTCTTGACATCAGTTTTCTCACTCAATCTGGGTGCAAGTCTTCTGAGAACATCGTTGAAACTCTGGAGCACAGTAATGATCAGAATCAGAATCATTGTTATCTCCACCACCACCACTGTCAGGATTGTTCGGATCTCCACCACCACCACCTCCACCATCCCCACTACTGACATCATCATCCCGACCCTTTCCATAATGACTAGGTCCAGCATGGAAGTCATCATCAGGATCTTGGGGTGGAGGCACCAGCGGAGCACGGGATGAACCTTGATTGGTTTGGATGTTGGTGTGAGTACAAGTCTGGGTTTGGGTCATTGTACCTGAGTCAACTAGAACATCAGGATCCCAGTCATCCAGGAAATCCTGGAAAGGACTGGAACGGGGTTTGCTAGGACTCGGATGAGCAAAGATGCTACTGGAGCGCCTATGGTGAAGAGTGTGGAGAAGTATGGTTTTTTGAACAGATAGTTTGGATTTGGGAGAGGGTGTGCATTGAGACCTTTGGAGATGAAAAGTCTAAAATACTGTTAAGTCTGGAAACACTATGGACCCAGGCAGAGGTCTATGGAGAAGAGTGGAACAATAATAGATGCAGACGGAACCAGACAGGAAGAGGATAGGTAGGAAGAGGGAGGATCTGGTCGGAACAACCAGGAAGTCAAGACAGAAAGTTAATGGCACTATCAGTATCACCTCACTAGTTGTCTAATCAGAATCTATTGGAAGCAATAGGAGACCAGCTAAATCAATTTTAGACTTAAGCTATCTACTACAAAGTTGCTAGCTTAAGTACTATATCAGAAGTAAACAGAATGAGATAGGGAACTATTGGAAATGAATATGGAAACTACTGGAAAAGGTAAAGACAAAGGGAAACACTCAATTTGCTATCATCGTGTGGAAACCCTTTGGAAAAAAAAGGAAGGGGAGCACAAGGTGCTACAAGATATGAAGCAGAAATGAGAGAAGTATGAATGCGAGCTGTCCAGTTAGTATCCGATATGAGTTGGATAGGATCCAATGGAAAATGTAAACTAAATGGATTTGTGGCAACTCAGAAATGAATTGGAATAAAAGGGAAGAGTCAGAAAGGAGTCAGAAGTGATCAGAAGGAGTTATGGAAGGCATAGGCTTTACAAAACCTTGAAGTACGACTTCCATTGTAACAGTGGCAACTTTGGCATCCAAGTGTCAGTCACTCATTTGATCACCATTCCAGTCAATGAAGGTGATATATGTCCCAACATTGCTAGACCTTCACTGTGACCATAAATGTGCCAACCACATACTCCTGTCTTCATACAGAGGTAAAGAGCAGGACACGGTTATGGATATGCATCCAAAAAGACAATAAGTCTGAATTCCTGCCAACAAGGGTCCTGATAGTAGTACTGTGGAAGAATGATTTGAACTACAGGAGGAGTCCTGGGTTACGGTCAGGAGTACAGACTAGAGTCAATGTGTAGAGTAATATACCTAGTTGCTCTGCAGAAGCAACAGAGTAGATTAGCATAGAGAAAGCAAAAGAAATACTCATCTTGTATAATACATTGATTACACAAGACGAAATCCAAATGTGAGTCGCTCGTTGACAACGTTAGTCCTTTGAAGTTGAAATCCACAAAAAGGTAAGAGAGAGAGATATATATTTACACAGCCCGCCGTGCACATCTACATACTATACATGTGATTGCAATTCTAATTAGAGAAGTACTTCAGAGCCAGGGTACTGCCAAATGTATCCACCTCATCAATGGTGGAGTGCTCTTCCCACACACTCTATCGGAGAGGCTTCAACAGCCTGAGCATTGTCTTGGACTCATCTGTCATTCTCCACGCTTCTGTACATACGTAAAATGAAAGAGATGGAAACAAAGAAGACTTCATCACTTCTGACCAGACGCCAACACCCTTCCATATCAAACATCCTCCAGTACATGGGAATACAATTGGCCATGGAACACTACAACCAAAAGGTGTAGAGAGTCAATAAGATAAGGATAGGATGAGTTCATTGTGGGCTTGCATTGATATTCGAGTCTTGATGCAAAAACCTAGAGGTAGAGGTGTTCTACTTGCAAGGCAGGTATTACGTCCACAGTACTGATAGCTCAAAATAAATGCTATTGTAGTAGGGCTATGTGCCCTCCCTATAGATCATTCCTTAGTTGTATTTTTCACTCTTATTATATCTTTTTCCCTCAGTCCTTTACTCAATGTTCTAATTACTGACATTTGTCATTACTATTTGAGGTCTCCTTCATTTTACCTTTTCTTCTTCTTCATCTCCTATGGGCTTACTCCACCTGTCACCAACTCCAAAGTCTAAGGATCCATCTTCACTCTTCACGTTGTGGGTTTGGGGAGCCCACTCTGTGTGTCGAACTATCATCTGGTGACATACCAGTCCAACAATAAAAGATAAGTACTGGTGTAAGTAAGCTTGCTCTCAAGCATAGTCAATGTTTCTCTTATCTTGACAGTACAATATATTTTGTGTTCCTATACTATTCCAAGTAGCTACAGCATGGGCAAGTGCGAAGTAGACTGTCTACCTAGCTACAGGAAGGCTGTTGTGCAGCAATTATATATTTGGTGAGGTAGATGCCCTACCCTGCTGGTCAGGATGATTGGCCCTACTGAACCTTTGCTTGCTGGGCTAGATCCAGCAAGTGGATCCACAATTGTAGCTATACAGGGCATGTATAAATCTCTCTCTCTCAGCTCACTAACCTTCCCGGGTTTGACTCCCAGTCAGGCCACTGACAACTCAAGTGTTTTCTTTTTCTATGATCTTCTTGAAGAGTAGAAACAGCAGATAATTCCAGGCAGAATGGAGACCCAAAAAACTGCCCACCACTATAGCTATGAGAGCTCTTCAAGCTGTTGTTGTGGTACTTATAGCAGTGATCAGACTTGGAATAAGTGGACCATCACATCAGTGCCCCTATGTAGATGCATTCACAAAGAAGAATCTGAATCTGAATTACAGTAGATCTTTGACAGACCCTAATTGTAACCACACTGATTCTACTCAATGATATTCTCATTGGCGCCAGACTAAAGCATGTTGTGGGGCAATTTCATAGCCAGACACATATTCTGCCAAGGCAGTAAGGAACCCGATGATGAAGAATAGCCCAATTGTGCCATGCAAGAAGGGGCTCTTTGCCAAAGAGATCCAAGAAAAGTCAGTAAGCACTGGATTGAAACGGAGGAAGGCTCCACACTGACTGGGCCCTGAGGTCCATCACAATGTCTTTCAATTCTTGGATAGTGAGGGCAGTTTTGATGATAGCAGAGGCAATGATAGTGGTGGTGACAATTGCAAGAGACTCTTGGATGGTGATCTGCATGGCTGGGTTGGACATTGTAAACTTGCCATAATGAAAGTGAGAGATGAAACTGGATGTAGTCATGAGCCTCACAACCAGTTTAATACCAAGGGAAACAAAGGAAGTAATGGATGACCAATCACCTCCACTCAGAGTGTGGCCACCAGTGTGAAGGGACTGGAATATTGATGCATTGACATCTAGTCAAGTGGCTGTACATGACTGAGAAATCTCAGTTGCATACAGCCACCAAGTGTGGTGTGGTAACTGTCCACATCTTTTCATTTTTCAATAATATGTACATGAACACTACAAGAAATTTCAATATTGTAAGTGCACAACTAAGATTTGTGAATATATAGCAAGAAGGTTCATCATTTTCAGTACACACAGTCAATTGTTGCAAAGCCTTGGATCTTCATAGTGGACACAAACAGGGGCTGGGCACCTATGTGCACACCCCCACCCTATCTTATTTCCATTCCATCTACTTGTTCATCCTTGTTCTTCTTGTGCTTGTCCTGCATTGGTGTTATGAGGCGAATAGGGGAGGGTACGAGACATCAATGTGCCCCGAAAGAGAAAGTCTGAATTAAGTATTGATGTCAGTAAACCCAGCATGGGAATGCAAAGTGAGCAATGAGAAAACCATAAGCTGGAGGCATCAGCACATGTTCAGAGCCTAGACCATAAGCTGTGGAAGAGGACCCAGGAGGCGACAGAATGAGCTGTTTATAAAAAGATAAGAAGTATATGGCTCAAACTGTATAAAGGAATCTTGAACCAGAGTTATGGAAACATGAGGATGAATAAAGAGGAATGAGGTGCCAAAACATCCACAGGAAGACATGAGGCACTGAATAAGATGATTGGAATAGAAAACAGAGCACAGGAAACCAGTGAGAACACTGGAAAAGTGATGAAGGCTGCTATTCCTATTGTTTGTTTTTATCTATTTACTAGAAGTAAACACTGTAGTCCTATAAAAGCTGGGGTGTCTTGAAGACATCCCCAGCTTACTATTTTGAACCCACGTTGATGTAGTATGCTCTCCCTTTGTGATTTCTTCAATTCAATTCAATTCAATTCAATCTTGTTTATTTCAAGTCAATCAACTGATCATGATCACACATATGCCGTTAAGTCTGGAATTCTATTACCTGTCATTAGTGCTGCCCAGCATTTATTGCAACTTATCACTATTATCCTCGTGCATCATCTATTATTCGTTGCAATCACTCTATAACTATCAACTCTTAACAATTGGCAAAGCTTGCAATTAGTTGTGTACACTATACAGTCAGATGACTCTCTCAGGAGTCATAGAGGGATTCTCGTTCTACTATTGTCATTCATTGTCATTCTGTTACCTCAGTTGCCACATAGGCGTGTAGGTTGATCCACTAGGGTTATAAAACATGAAGGAGGTCCTCTGTGTACTATGTTTGACTAGGAAGTCAATATTTTTAGTGTGGGAGAGAGACAGGCACCAACAAAAGAACGAGTGCTGATCTTCAACTTATCAATACTCTTATCATTTGAGACCCCTTCGAACTTTAAGGAGTCTTATAGATCTGATGCACCACCTCACTCACCTTCCTTGCTGACTTCCTCCAAGTTAGTTGAAATACTGATTTTCACTGCTGGTGAAACTAGGCTTGGTCAACGATCTTTGAATTAAGCATAGAAATCATCTTGTTGCAAAAAGGTCCAACTTGCCCTACAGACAGCAATTTAGCTAGCCATTTGTACATAATCTACTGCTACTGCAATGCTTCATGACATCTCAAAACCTGTGAGACTGACCTGAGTCCATTGGTGTAGCTGACACCCTTAGCGAGTTTGAAAAGCTCCCTGTGAAAATGACCACCTAAAGAAAAACTCATCAGTAACCGGTCATTGAATGTAATCAAGTCACTCACCTATTAGCAAATGCCTCCAGCCAGGTGCATGAAATGGTGACCCCAGTCTGGAAAAGAACTTACAGTCTGGGCACCTTTTCTTTGGTCTTGATATCGATATCACTCTCATGTGGCAATGAGCCTCGTTCTCTGCAAGCCAGAGTGAGCAGAGTGTCAGGAAATGATTGAGAAAACACTCACCAGCTATCCTCAGATGTTTTCAGGGGATGTTGACCCCATAAACCAGTCAAAACCCTTCTGATGGGCACTGCTTGGACCATTTCTTGGCATGTTGGCTAAATGCACATGTCGTGAGCCTGATTTTGAAGGTCTTCCAGTTCTTTGTGGTGAGGATGTAGAGGCCAAGTGTCCCTCAATGAGCTCCTGGTGGAATGAGAGCTCTTTGACCATATACAAGGCAGGTTCAGGCCTAGAAAACAGAGGCCAGTTGAGTATAAGATCAATAGAAATAAATTGAAGAAAACATACAGATTGAAGGGTTTGCCAACAAGTTTGGCATAGTTTCAGGATAGGTTGTGGATGTATAGCAGATGCGTATAAACAAAGAAAGTGAAATCAACCAAGATTGAAGTGCGAAGGTGTCAATGAAAACACAAAGACAGAGGGAAAGTCATTAGAGAAGTGGGGTCCATGAGGTGAGACAGGAACAGAAGGAAACGATGAAGACGTCAGTTGCGACACACAACATGAAGATTTGAAGCACTCACTATAGTCTTGAAACAAGAGCATATTTGGTTCCAAGTCATTTTTGCAAATTCTAGAACACCTGTGAAGGCAGGCCATGTGTACAGAGATCAACAGTGATATGAGGAGGGAGCTCACCTGTATCTCACTTGAAGGTCCCTGACTCACATCATTTTCTTGGACACTCGTCTCTCATCGTCTCCCTACAGACTTTAATCGATTTTATGTATTTTTTTTCCTGTTGTAACCATCACAGTTTTTTTGTGTAGAGTGAATGAGTGCGTGTGGCGCATGCTCAAATGTCTTAAGTTGAACGTTGAAAGAATGAAAATGATCCAAGTGTCCTCAGAATGTGAAATGACAAGAGTGAGGATGTTCAACCTCACTGCTTGTAAATATATCATTGTATGAAACACGTAGCACAGTTTGATCATTGAAACACAATATAATATGCTCCTCCCAAACTGCCGGAAATGAAACTCAGAGTCCATTCTGATCCATCATTGTTCCACTGCACAATTAGACTGCATTAAATATAAATCTTTAACCATGATTAAGTTGGACATCAAAATTTGCAAAACTGAAAAGAGTCAATAACAAATAACACTGAGTGCAAACTCTAGTAGGTCCCTGGCCTTCTCAAGGGATTTACAGTTTTATTGATCTCTTGAATAGGCCAGTGTAAGTCCCTTGTAAGCAATCAACACCAGTGCTCCTAAGTAACTAATGTACATAATGATCACGAGTCCCAAACAGTGAATAGAATGAATGAATAGAATAGATAATCGATATAATAGATGGAACAGAAATAAGATAGGGTGAGGGCATACATAGGTATAATCAAAAGGCCTTTGTAGGAACCAGATATGGAAAAATGAGGGAACAAGAGTCATGAGCATGTGCTGAGGGTGTAGCCAAGGGTGACTGAGCTGAAGGATTACTTACGCCTATGTCTTGTCATGAACCCTCAAGCTGGGCTAAGCCTGGTCTTTCCTTTGGGCATTTCTGTTTTTAGACTGTGGGAACTGATGGCAGGCAGCCCCTAAAAATTTCAGAGTGCTTGCCACCAAGATATGCCACAATCAACAAGTCGACAATAATGAAGACATCAAACTCAGGGCATCAATGATGCCTAGACAAAGAAGTCCCAGTTGCCAGTAAACTTATGCTTAGTGAAGTCTTTTGAAGCCACTGGAAAGTTCAATCAGTATCAAAATCCTTTGGAGGAAATTTGGAGCTTACACCATGTGCACCCATGATGGAACAGCGCAAACATATTGCCCATGAACTCATAGGGACAGAATGATGGGTCCCTCAAGTCCTTCAAGGAACAATTGGTTCCCACCTTCCACTGACATGCTAGACATGATATTTGGAACCGCTGCCAAGACTGGCTCACAGTCTTTTCAAAGACGCAGGGGAGCCTGTGCCTCGCACACCATTCACAAGGAAACCTTGAGATATTGTAGATAATCCCAGGTGTGGTGTTAATACAGAAATTTCTGATGTTTTTAGCCACATCAGAAGGGCCAATGTGAGGCATTGGAGTGGTCAACTGATAATTGCAGAGTGGACAAATGATATACCCAGAATTCTGGATATATCTTTCACAGTTCAAGATGCTAGGGAGATAAATCAGTGAAAGAAGATCTCACCTTGACGCTCTGTCAGCATCTGAAGGGGATTCTATGTTGCAGTTGTTGGCAAAGGGGTTTTCAGTGACAAGATTGGCATTCTGGAAGGACAAAAGCATGGACTCTGGAGCTAGAGTTGTTGTTGCTTTTCAGTGACAGAGAGAAGTGTGCTTGAAATTTATGAGAACAGGGAACAAGGCAGTTTGTTTGTTGGCTTTGCAATGACCAACTAGGTTTTGAAAGACATTCAAAGTTGCAATCAGATTCATACACAAGGTTGATGAACTCCCACTACGAACAATTAGTTCTTCACTGAGCTGACTTACTAGTAGGTGAAGCAAGCTTTGCTTGTTATTGGAAAGTAGTTACCTAGTTGATCCTGCCAGTAGTCATATGCCATGCATGTCTAAGTATAAACAAGTTTGTACTATGAAACTGCAAATGGCTCATTAAATCAGTTATAGTTTATTTGATGGTACCTATGTTGGAATTAAGTGATTATGATCATGTTACTAAGTTACAATGCATACGGCATCACTCAGGTACTGCAGAATTACAGTCAAACGATCACACGGATATACTTAGACTATTTATATTATTATACTACTTTGATTAATGATATATACTTGAGAGTCAAGCAAGATACATTCACATGCTCTTACCCCCCCACTTTGTGACTCTCGCTAAGATTACTCACTAAGATAACCTAAGTTTAACAGGTTATGGGCCCCAACTAGCTTGCTATAACTTCAATAAACACTTGCTCTACTCTGCTTTACTCTTTACTTGTACTCTGTTCTTGGACTAGTATATGACTAGTCGACAAACTCAATCTCAAGGACCAGCCCCAGATATTCCACTTCCTACTACCAGTTGTCACTCTAGTACCCAAACTCCTACTCTGCCTGTATCATCTACTTCTCAGGCACAACCACTTGATCCTCCCATCCAAAACCCCCTTCCATTCGCACTCACTCCCATTATGTCTGATGCTGGCGAAAATACTAGTGCCAATGTCCAGGGTAACGTCCCTCCTCCATCATCATCTCCTCCATCTTCCCCTACTTCGTCAGTTGCATTATCTATGCCTGAAAATACAAACCCCAATTACGTGATGCCGCTCAGTGACATCAACAAAGCTTTTGATTCCTTGTCAGTTCTTACTGGCAGTGAGAATTGGAAGATGTGGTACTTTCACGCTAATAACGCTTTACAGGTGATTCATCACCAACACTTCAAAAGCTCCAGGCTACATCCTGGTAACACTGTCAAACTAGCCTGTTTTAATGCTATTACAGGCAAGATAAATGATAAAATTATGATCCACTACATCAAAGAGTCAGATGTGATAGAGCTTATCGAGAAGCTCAAGCAACGTTTCGATCCTTCATCCACAGTTCAAGAGTCTAATGAGCTGTGGAAACTCTTCAACTTATGTAAACCAGTCTGGGAGTTTGATAAGCTCCTCGACGAAGCTCAGGATCTGTGGGCTTCTATCAAGAAGAGAGACATAGATGTCTCAGATCAAGTCTTTTACTCAGCCCTGGTGGGGATTATTCCCCCACACTATCACTTTGTTCGCAGTTCTTACGAAGCAACTGTGGATGTGGCTGCCACTACATGGGATGCCACTACTGCACCAGAAGGGGAGAAACCTGTATACACAGCTGTCGACCTCATTGCGTGAATAAAGAAGGAATTCACCAACTATTGTTTGAGCAATGCTCGAACGTATCCTTCGTCATCGGGTAAGAAGTCCAACAAGAAGTCTGGCAGCACTAGTCAAGGCGGTGCTCAACGATCAGACAAGTCAAAAGGGGAACACACTATCACTGGAGCACCGTACCAGAAGCCTTCTGATGGCAAGAAAGATCGGAAATGCTTCAATTGCAACAAGATGGGTCATACAACCCAGACGTGCCCAGAACCGTGGACTGAAAAGTCCAAAGAGGCTATGAAGAAGAAAGGGATTACAAAACAATCCAATAAAGGCTCAGTTGCCGTCTCTTCTCAAGTCGCGACTACATCAACTTCGCAATTGGACTGGGTACAGTCGATTTCTTCAGGCGATGTCGAGATGGAAGACTCTGAGACTCCAGTGAGTCATTATATTTCCCTACCTGCTTTTACCATGATCTCTGACCAAGATCATACACATATAATTGATTCTGGTGCTACTATACACTGTACACCGTATCTTAACTTACTTTTCAATGTTCATACTACGCCTGCTATAACTTTAACTGTTGCCAATTCAGAGCATCTAGAACTTCAATTAGCAGGCGATATGCGGGTAGAAGTTAGGAAGGACAATAGTGAGTCTTCATCGATCACTCTTAAAAATGTATACTACAACTCAAAGCTTCCGTTTACTTTAATCAGTATTTCACAAAAAGTGGACCATACTTTTACTTTTCATGATCATTTATGTACAATACGCAATGACAAGGACAATTTCATTGGCGCTATACACGAGAACGCCAAACTTTACTCTATCACAACTAAAAAATTGAGTGATAATGTTGCTAGTTTAAGTTTATACGAACTTCACAAACAAATTGGTCATATGAGTTATACAAATCTAAAAACATTATTAAAAACAGATAAATCTATTATTACGATCATTATTGATGATTGGACAGAAACTCAATGTGAAGACTGCATCATCAATAATATACATAGACTTTCTGTTCCGAAACAACGTACTTCGGAATTAGCAGAAAACTTCGGAGACCATTTTCACATTGATATATTTGGTCCTTTACGAACTGCCTCTATTGAAGGCTACAAATACTGGTTAACCATTGTTGACAACTGTACACGTTGGTTAATATTATCTCCACTCAAAACAAAAGACGAAGCCTATACGCAATGGGTTACATTTACTACTGAGCTATTTACACAATATGGTATCAAAGTTAAAATACTACAATCAGACAACAATGCTGTATTTACTTCAGGTGCATTCAGAAACTACCTGAAAGCACAAGGTACAATTCCACGTTATACAGTTCATGACACGCCTCAGCAAAACGGAGTTGCTGAAAACGTACATCAGCATGTTATGAATGGTATTCGTGTTAATCTGCATACTGGAAGACTACCTAATTGTTTATGGTGGCACGCAGGACTTTATACTATGTACATACTTAATAGATCTCCGAAAACTGCATTAAAAATGCAAACTCCCTATTTTAAACGTTATGGTGTCAATGCAAACTTAGACAATCTACATAGCTTTGGTACACCTTGCATTGTATACAACGAAGCAAGAACTAGTAAACTAACTCCTAAAGGAAAACATGGAGTTTGGTTAGGCTTTGATGATCATTCAAAAGGCCATTATGTATACTTTGGTACTAAAGTGAATGTAGAACGCAACTTGCAATTCTTAACGTCGAAATCGCAAGTTGAAGGGGAGTTACAAAACAAAAATCAAGAACCATTAGAAACTACAGAAGAAAATACAAATGAAACTCCAATTCCTCAGGAACATGAGCCTGAACCAATGGATGTCGACAAAGACGAAACTATACAACCTGATGGCCCAAGATGATCAACAAGAATCTGAGAAGCCAGAGGTTTACTCTACGATGAAGTTGAACAAAACATTGCTTTCTTCTTAACAGAATTCAATGTTTACTATGCTGATAACGTCGGCGATCCAATTTCATTCAAGGATGTACTCAATCATCCACAACGTGATGCATGGTTTGATTCCATGAAAGCTGAGATAGAATCTCTAGAAAGTCTAGGAACCTGGGAGTACGTCAAACCTCCTGCTGATGCAAATATCATTGGTTCCAGATTTGTCTACAAAACTAAATACGAACTTGGTAAACAGACCAAATTGAAATCTAGACTAGTAGCACAAGGCTTTAGTCAACAAGAAGGCATTGATTACTATGCAAATGATATCTTTGCCCCTGTAGCACGCATGAGCAGTACACGTTTTATACTTGCTCTTGCAGCTTCATTAGACTATGAAACTACTCAGATTGATATTAAATCTGCCTATCTTTACGGAAACGTTATACCTTCGTCCACCTCCGGGTAATTTACTACCTAACTTGCCTGAAGGTTACGTACTTAAACTCAGAAAGACTCTATATGGGCTTAATCAAGCCAGTCGTCGATAGTACGAAAAATTATGCGATATTCTCATAAAGTTACTAGGACTTAAGAAGTCTACTTACGATAATGCGGTATTCTACCGATATCATGAGAATAAACTTATTTTAATACTATCTTGTCACGTCGATGACATTACTTTGTGTACTATCAACAAAGCTACTGCACTTAGTGGACACATACAAGTCACTGACGGTGGAGAAATCCACTGGATTCTTTGTATGGAAATTCAATGAGATAGGAATAACCGTACTATTAAACTCTGTCAGAAACATTACATTGAGAACATTCTCAAACGATACAATTTTGACCAATTACATGCACACCGTACACCTATGCTACCTGGGCAAAATCTTAGCCCTAGACCTGGGAGTGAACCGCAATGGGACGCCGCTGCTATCAAATTTTTTTATGTCACTAGTCGGTGGTTTACAATATGTCGCTGACTGTACTAGACCAGACATTGCATACTGCACTGGTCAACTAGCAAGATATCTTAATGATCCAGGTGAAGAGCATTACGCTGCAGCTAAACAATGCTATCTTTATCTAAAAGGAACTTGCGATTACTGGCTCAACCTAGGGAGCCCTACTATTACTTCTACTTATGGATTTGCCAACTCTGAAATAAACCAATCATGGGCTATGCATTCAAATTTGCTGAATCACTTATTTCCTGGTCAAGTAAGCGAGGCACACTGGTAACTTTATCAGTTACTGAGGCTGAACTATGTGCACTCGCACATGCCTCACAAGAAGCTATTTATTTGAAAGGCTTTATAGAAGAAATTCTAAATGCCGAACAGGAGCCAGTACTTATCAACTCAGATAGTGCATCTACTTTGGCAATTATACGTGCTCCTGAAGAACAACATACTCAGAGAACTAAGCATTTCAATATCCGTAAAAACTTCCTTACTGATTGAATACATCAACGATACATACGAGTTAAACATGTGTCAACTAATGATCAACTTGCAGATATACTTACAAAGGCTCTCTCCACTGATAAGATCAAGCATTTCTCCCGAATACTTGGGATATCTGCTTGAAGGGGAGTGTTGGAATTAAGTGATTACGATCATGTTACTAAGTTGCAATGCATACAGCATCACTCAGGTACTGCAGACTTACAGTCAAACGATCACATGGATATACTTAGACTATTTATATTATTATACTACTTTGATTAATGATATATACTTGAGAGTCAAGCAAGATACGTTCGCACGCTCTTACCCCCCCACTTTGTGACTCTTGCTAAGATTGCTCACTAAGATAACCTAAGTTTAACAACCTACATGCATTCAAGCCCCAACTTCTGGAAGGGGTGTATTGATTAGATAAAAAACCAACACAGCTCACTGCTCCTTTGGTGATTCATAATAACTTCTTGAATTGCATGGCCTTGTGCCAGCGATGCTTCATTCAAATATCTGCCCTATCAACTTTTGATGGTAGGATAGAGGCCTACCATGGTTTCAATGGGTAATTGGGAATAAGGATTTGATTCCAGAGAGGGAGCCTGAGAAACAGCTACCACATCCAAGGAAGGCAGCAAGCATGCAAATTACCCAATCCTGACATGGGGAGGTAATGACAATAAATAACAATATAGGGCTCTTTCAGGTCTTATAATTGAAATGAGTAGAATTTAAATCCCTTAATGAGGAACAATTGGAGGGCTGTTGCAGTTAAAAAGCTCATAGTTGAACTTCAGACCTGGCTGGGCAGTCCATTTAACAGCGTGTACTGTCTGGCTGGGTCTTACCTCTTTATTGGTGTGCGTTGGGGAACCAGGACTTTTACTTTGAGAAAATTAGAGTGTTCAAAGCAGGCCTATGCCTGAATACATTAGGACATGCAGTTCTATTTTGTTGGTTTCTAGAGTCGCTGTAATGATTAATAGGGATAGCTGGAGGCATTGGTATTGTGTTGCTAGAGGTGAAATTCTTGGATTGATACAAGACCAACTATTGTGAAAGCATTTGCCAAGGATGTTTTCATTAATCAAAAACAAAGGTTAGGGGATTAAAAACAATCAGATACCATTGTAGTCTACAATTATAACAAGTCCCACTATGGCCATTAAACTATCAAATCCAGACTGTCCATCAGAAAAGATCCCATTGCAGTCAGCAGAAGATTTGGTAGGGGCATGGGCATGGATGCTTGCATCAGTAATGAGTTCCTTCGTGGTGTCAACTTTGATAGAGATGTCTTGGTGACGTTGACCCTGGAGTATGAAGTACAAACAAGAGTGAAAAGATATATGTAACAAATGAAAGAACACATACATTGATACTCCCAAATGAAGTGTCATTCTTTAACATGCTCATCTTCATACTAAAATCCATCTGACACCAGTGGTGTTGACACCACTGCAAGCATCACCAGTGTTACAGATGGACTGACAGACACTGAGTTTTGTGAGGATGGAGTTTGTATAGACAGGAGGATTTAACAATCATTCAACATGAGCACAAAGAAAAGGAAAAGTGAGAGGGTAGAATTGATGATACTCACAATGGCCAATGTTGAAGAAGAAACAGATGTAGATGAATGGAGGACGGTTAGCAATGATCTTCAGGAAGCAAGCAGGGGTGGAGAGGCAATCCATATGCCTGCGGGAAAAAAAGGATTAAAGAATTAATCAGATGGAAATGAAAGCGTAGCAATCCTATGCACTTGGACCCTCTCATAACCCCATAAACCAGCATCCACAGCACCTATCTGGACCAATACCAGACCCTCCACTCTAACGCCTCCCTATCAGCCAAGTACAGCTGCAAAGAAATGGTTAGTGGGGTGTTCTAACTGCCTCCAAGTCATTACCTCTCTGCTGCTCGCATTCTTGGACCCAGGTGGTGTGATTCTGCAACCAACACGAGCAGCAGGCAGGCAATGAGATGAAGGTGATGGTACCAAAAAGCACTCACCAGTTCCTCAATCAAAATAAATGATAAAGATTGCCCAAGTCAGGGTGTATCAAAACTGAAAAATTGTTGTGCTATTGCTCACCAGAAGACCCGATAGGTGTAAAAGCAAATCAATTTGTCAATGCCATTCCCAAACAACAAAAAAGAACTTCAGGTTTAAGAGTGATGTTGAGGAAGTTTGAGGTAAGGCATTGGATGCAGAGATGATGACAAGGCAGCAGCAAACATTGGATAGGGAGCAAACAAGTGTTGGCATGGTTGTAAAGTTGGGTGAGTGGGGACAGATGGCGTATAAGTGATCAGCACGTCACTGGAAAGTCAGAAAGAATGGTGTTGATATGTGGGTTTATGCTCTAGGTGAATGGAGACAGAGGGGGATGCAGATACTGTCTACTTGGTCTTGGAGCCACCTGGAAAGACTGGAGTCTTGGCAGGGAGCATTCATTGTATGTATGGTTGGCTGGTGATAAGGCACGAACCATGGAAGGCATGAAGGGTTAGTAACCTATAGCCCTATAACTCCCATCCATCACCTCTAATTTCTCTTGTACAGTCCACCCATACCTATCCCCATGAAAAAAGTCCAGATCCACAATCCAAATCTCAAATCCCAAATCCAAATCCCCAATCCCACATTGCCACATGCAGTTGCAGTTCACATCTACATCCACAGAACCCTCCACTATCAGGTAGCCTCCAGTATCTGCCCTCCCCACTCATCGTCAAATAACGACTAAATCCATCCCACATACCTCCCTATCACTTTCATCACCTCCATGTACATTTCCTTGAGACCTATATATAGCAGACAAGGTATTGGCTGGGTCAGTATCAGTGTTGGTGATAGTGGTAGTTGTATTTTGAGAGGAGGAAAGTGTTAAGTCTGGGCAGATCCTAGTGCTAGGAAACACTATGGACCTGGGCAAAGGTCTATGGGGAAGAGTGGAACGATAATAGATCTGGACAGAACCAGATAGGAAGAGGATAGACAGGAAGAGGACCAGAAAGTCAAGATGGAAATTTAATGGCACTATTGGTACCACCTTGCTAGTTGTCTAATCGGAATTGATCGGAAAGGATAGGAGACCAGCTAAATCGATTTTAGACTCAAGCTATCTACTACAAAGTTGCTAGCTTAAGTACTACATTGGAAGTGTATGGAACAAAATAGGGAATTATCAGAAATGAATATGGAAACTACTAGAAAAGGTAGAGACAAAGGGAAATGCTCAATTTGCTATCATCACGTGGAAACCCTTTGAAAAGAAAAGGAAGGGAAGCACATGGTGCTACGAGATATGAAGCAGAAATGAGAGAAGTATGAATGCGAGCTGTCCAGTTAGTATCTGATATGAATCAGATAGGATCTGATGGGAAATGTGAACTAAACAGATTTGTGGTAACTCAGAAATGAACCAGGAATGAAAATGAATCAGAACTGAATCGGAAATGAAATGGAATGAAAGGGAAGAGTCAGAAAGGGAGTCATAGACTTTACAGAAAGCCAGGAAAAGAATGTAGCATTTAGATGAAAGAAAGAAATGTGGAAAGAGAAAGAAAGTGTCAACACCAATGAAACAAAAAGAAGCAAACAACGCATACCCAACTGCCCAGCTCAAATGTGTAACAGGCTGTCACTACTCCTTTTTAAAACAGTGTGGCGGGTTGGGCCAGTTTTTTCCCACACCCTTTATCCTATAATGGTTTAATAGAGGTCACTTTTACAAAAGTATAGCATATCTTTTTTACACACCCACTTTTGCAAAAGTATAGCAGATGTATTGAGAGTCACTTTTTCAAAAGTATTGCATATGTATTGAGAGCCACTTTTGCAAAAGTAGAGCATATCACTTTTACAAAAGCAGATATATAGAAAAAGTGCCAGCAATTAAAAATGAATTAGACACATCAGAGAGTGCATCTTGGGTGGCTAAATCATAATATCAAATTAGATTTGCAATATATGGCCAAAATACTGTACAAATATAGCAAAAGAGCAGGATAGGCACTGGTTATTGTGTCATGCATTGACACTTTCCAAATATGGGAATATAGCCTATTCTATTAGATACTCAGGTGTTTATCAGTGTGTATTTGTGTCAAAGAGAGGAGGAGAGGGTTGGTGAGGAGAGCTGCATGTAAAAGGGGTCAATGTCTTAATACAAAAATGCAAAAGAAACACACCAACCCTCATCAGGACAATAATTCCATTCCTCTCTCCCCATTCTTCCTGGCAATGACCCATCGAGGAGTACGTTTGAGTGTCTCTGTGTAGACAGAGGATACCCATCTTCCAGGAGAAAGGCTTTTGAGCCAAATGACAGAGAGAGATAAGTGGCTGTTGTCCATTTGGTCTGGGTCAGAGTTTGAGTGACGAAAAAAATGACTCACTAAGGAGACCAAAGACTTCAATCCTTTCTCCTAGTGTCCTGCAAATAATCCAGCTTCATTACACAGTTTTGAAAGTGTTTGGGTCATGACAGTGAAGAGTGATCAGTGTCAAGTTGGAATGCCAATGCAAATGTAGGAGTTGAGGGGTGGGTTATCTGGAAAGTGCTGTCCACTGGATGCCTTAGGAATGGGGAGAAAAGCAGAGAGAAAGATGAAGGTTGAAGAAGAAGAGTGATTGACGCTGTGGGCATTTGCAGATGCATCTAAAACAAAACAAACTAGCTTGCACTTGGACGCCTACAGCAAGCATGCTCAATATGCATCATCAACGACTTAAGCAGATACTATAGTATGCATACTTAGTATCTGGGTTAGGGTTTTACTCAATTTGTGAGTCGTGACATCCATTGTTATTCCTTGATGTCTTCCTCTGTGCACCATCACCCTTCTCATTGGCTCTCTGCCTCATTCTACTCATCTACAAGCCTCAGGAACATGAATGTTGAGTATTCAGGACCCATTTCCCACCAAACTTTGAATATTAATGCAGGCCAAATGCCAACTCATCAAGTTCAACATACCAACTCCTCCTCAACCTGTACATTGTTCTGCTCAGCTGTTCTCTCTATCTGGGTGTCATCTTCCATTTTCAGGACTGTAGAACTCATTTCAGACGCTTTTAGGTCTTTATTTTTTGCTGTTATGGCTGTGTGGATACCTGCACTCTGTCCTACGAACTGTTATATTCCACAATAAGGCCCAGGTGAGTTATAAACTTCTATTAATAATAATAAATGCTCTCTGAATGTGGTATTGCCATTCTTATAGCCAGGCCTTCACTATTACTGGGAACAGCAAGTTTAGCGGGAATGGAAGTGATGGGATACAGACATTGAAGCAGGCATTGAGAAGTAGGAACGAGCTGTTGAAAATGGAGAGCTGGGCATTGGACTTGCAGGCATAACTACTCTCAGGTGAGTTCTCATATTTTCCTCTTTTTCTATTGTCATTGTAGCACACAAGTATGCAGCAACAACCCTGGGGCAGCAGAAGGTTGTCCAGGTGTACTACATCTATCCTAATTCTCTTTTTTTTTTTTGAACTATCTACAGTTCCAATCTGCACAACGTCCTCATCTGCAGACCTACACTCTCTCCTCCCAATCCTGACACCAATAATCACCTCCCACCTTCCTCTACTTGTCTGACTCCCTCATTGTCACTTTTCCTTCATCATTGTATCAGTTCATGGCTGTATGAGACAATTTTCACACTTCATTGCCCCCACCCCCACCCATCCCAACACGCTGAGCAAGGAATAGTAGGAGGTAACTGTTAGAAGTAGAATGGGAGAAAATCATGGCCACTGTGAGCGTTTTGAAGAACAGAAAGTATATTGATACTACAACTCAAGTGTAACCACAAATAGTATTTATTATGTGTATGTTGATCCAATCTTTGCGCCTTTTTGGGGGTAAGGGTTTTTAGCCACTCTGAATCAATTAGTGAGGGTCCCAGGGTGTGAATAGAATGTCTTCCCCTGGTAATCTGGGTTCACTTTATTGCAAATCTGCCCAAAAAAGCTGTCTGATCGCTCTTGAAACATTTCTGTTGGATTCAAAAGGTTAAAATACATAGGAATACAATAGAAACAAGTACTTTACTAGCTGTTATACATGTCAAGAAACTAAGCAAACTCAACTCAAAATAACAATAGATAGAACCTGAATGCCTGTTTTGGGAGCTATAGAAGCTGGTTTTTTGTCCATATAGATTTTTTGACAGTCCAGATCAATCAGTGACCAACCCGGGGCATGAAAAGGACATCTTCTGAAAAGTGCTGTAGCGCACTCACCTGAGCCCAGATCTGTTCAAAAATGCCACCATTCGATTTGGACAGCCTAGATATGTAGGAATGTGTCCACACATATGCACATTAATAAATGTATAGAACTTTTATGGCTCAAAATTGCTGTCACACATCTACCTGAGCCTGGATCAGTTTGAAAATGCCACCATTCGATTTGGACAACCTAGATATATAGGAATGTATCCACACGCCATTTGATTAATAAATGTATAGAACTTTTATGGCTCAAAAGTGCTGTTGCACATCTGCCTGAGCCTGGATCAGTTCAAAAATGCCATCCACACACCAGTTTGAACTAGTCCATACACATTAATAAATGCACTTGAACACTTCTGTGAACACTTTGTGCCCTGTACATGATGGCTAACACATGGTCTTAGTGATACAAATGGTACACAGAGTGTTCATGCAGCGTCTTGGACGCTAGGGCGCAACACACTGTGCAAACATTAAGTTCTACTGAGATACCACAGGACACTAATAGGTGGTTTTTGTAATTAAGTGCTAGGAACTACACCCAAACACAAAACCGTATACAAATGTAAATGAGATGAGTGTTCTGAGTAGTCAGAGTACTCAAACTCCCAGTTTACTTGTACTATAAGTACTTTTGATCAGGGTTTTTCAATGAAGTTAACACATAGCGTGCAACACAATAAACACAAGTTTAACACCAAATCAAACACTTAAAATCAAACACTTAATAGACCAAAAGGTCAACACAAAGATCATAGTTATAACCACAAAATGTTCAATTTAAACTCTATTATCTCCAACACAATGTTTATACTTGTAGAGAGTGCAGTTAAGTTTGTTTAGAAGCTTTAGTCTATGTTTCATGTCCTCTACTATTGCTAGCAAGATCCGATACTCTACAGTACATGGCTTGGGTAGCTACTCGTAATATCTGGTCCTTTTATACTACTAGCAGCTACAACTATACAGTTACTTATTTCTTTTCAATGTCTGCTAAAAGGTACGTAGAGAAAATACAAAACAAATTGAAAAATCCATTAGCAAGTTCTACCTATTTCCTTGTAAGTAAAGACTTGCTTATTAGGGTATACAGAAACTGTCCAATATTATCTAAATATTCATAGGAACTTTCTTCAGTCCTCTTTGTAAGCCATCTGGTGTTTCATGTACCACCCTGGTTAGCGAGCATCGCATCTATGACTCAGAACGCTCTACTTATGACTGCTAGGTCCTTCCTACATGTCCTTATGCTAGGGGCATAGGGTTTTCTCATAGTTTCTTTATTCTGTTTGGTTTTCCTTTCCCTTTTCTCTGATCTTGCTTTATACGCGCCCTATGTATTGTCCTACATACGAGTCCAGCTCTTCTGCAGTCCTGTTCACATACTTATTCACCCTTCAATGCTTTCAACGCCTAGCTAGACTTACTGACAGATTTATCCTTATCCAGAAATACCATTACCCGTTTGGATTGTATTCCAATCGTTCAGATGTACTGCAACTTAGCACTTCTGTCCCTTGTATCTCTGTGTAGAGACATCTGTTCACTATCCCCTCTGTACCGATGGATAGCTGAACTCTCTGGAATTCTGTACATATCTACTTTTATCTACATGTACCTTTTACAGATACTTAAGATTCCCTCGAAGCCATCTTAGTACTACAGGATTTACCAATACATAGATCTAGACCTAGTGTGCTTGTCTGCATGTCTGATCTTAGACCTTTTGGCCAAGGATTGTGCTGCTTACATGTTCCTATGCCTGCAAATAGGGGCTATCTCACACTTCACCGTCCCTTTGGATCACACTAGCGGTACTAGTAGTTATAATAGGATTCGAAAGCCTTTGTAGGCTATCTTTATTATTTGGTGGGTCTGCTATTATAACTCCAACTCATACATATCTATCATAGCACTTGGAATGAGTTGTTTCTCCATTCATAAGCACTTAATATTATTGTACCATTGTTTTCTAGTCCTGCTAGGCATTAACTAGCAGTTCAGGGCTCACCCTAGTCCTCTTATTCCCTTAAAAGAACGTCAAAACTGATATTATAGACCAAAATCTAAGTATGTATATGGCAATTTTGTATAGTGTATCAACACTCAAGTCGTTCCTACTACAACTCAAGTGTTTACTGTATACTTATAACTCATAGTATTTTTTACTTATTTATACAACACAAGCACCTTGGGACCACCTTGTCAACATACATAATGACAACACAACTGCAGTTGTGCTGTGGCATGTTGCGAGACTGCTGCATAGCACAGCCTCTGGATTAATAGAAATACAAGGCAAGATAGAGGATGGAGCAGTTGCTGAAGGCTCAGCACTCAATATTGTCAATGCAGGAAAAGAAAAGACGACGAACTGCCAGCTCATCAAGATCATGTGACTCCGGAACTCAGATCCGGACCCCAGTCTCTCGGCAGCTGACTGAGCGCTGGATCGCAACTGGATGTCAACTGGGTCACAACCGGGTCTTACCCAGTTGCATTCTCACAGTGTTACCTGTCAGATTTTCCTTCCTCACAACATTCGAGTTTCAGTCATTACTCCCAATAACCACGTCAAACTTCTTGAAATTTCTCCTGCTTCTTCTAACAACGACGTCGAGTGCCCTGTTGTATCCCCAACCCCCTCTCAATATTCTGATGCTTCATCTTTACAAGCCATTTTCTTTTGCTTCGTTTTATCAATCTGTTTCTTGGTGCAACATTATAAGAGAGTTAGTGGCTTAGCAATAATCACAAAGCTCTTTATCCATTGACGGCCAACACCTGCCATTCCCAAGAAACCACAGACATCTGAAACATCTCTAGGTACAGGCCAGTCAAGGACCTTTTTGATGAGGGACGGTTCCATAATCCATCCCTCGAGCGCCACTACACTTCCAACAATCCAAAGCTTATCGGTGACTAGGATAGCCTTAGCACCTGAAGCAGTGATCCCAGCCATGATCAAAGAACCCAATACTAAGTCCAACTGTTGGACGTACTCGAAGAAAAATCTCCAGATATTCAGATTCCCCTCAATAGGTTCCTTGTTATATCTCACTCAAAGGAGGTCCACGTAACCCACAATCATCCACAAAATTATTTGCGAAATCACTGACAGATAAAAGAGCATGGGCCACACACCTTTGGAATTCTTGAACCGAGTTTGTATAGCCTTGGACAAGGGTACATTATTGACGAGCACCAACTTCTGTATAAAAAGCCTGGAGAGGTCGAGATTCTTTTTCAACCCATCTCGCGTCAAAACCTGAAAATAAGTCAAGTAGACCGTAAAGAGAATAACCCACAAAATCTTCTGTGAAATTGTTGATGTTTGGAGGAAGAGACAAGTCCTGTATAGATATAGTGTTTAGTTCTTCGAGGTTAACTACTAACCTGACACCTTTCTTCTTCGCTACCGCGAACATCGATGAACGGTATGACAATGTGGTAGGTTCGAAGCATCCAGCGTCCTCTTCTGCCTTGATTTGCTGAATAACCTGGTCCCTTATAGCCAAGGGAACTTTGATGGCAGGACGTTGCCAGGGGGTGTGTTCTATAACGTATAATACATAGTCAGCGTAGTACTTTTGCGAAAACGAACCTTTTTCTGCATAAACGAAGGCGAATGCTTGTTCTCGTTTAACAACTGCAAAGCAAAGTAAGTTAATTTCATCGGGAGTAAACATACTACGATCGATTCTCTCCAACATCTCTTCAAGATGTTCTCAAGTGACTCGGTTTCCAAAAGTGAGGTCTTGATAAGGAACTGGGTGAGTGGGAAGTTCCAACAGTTGAGGAGACAGGATGGGCTTGTAGACGTTGGCGTCTGCAACAGGCATGTTAGTAGAGACTGGACGATACTTCCTGTGTACAGGCTTGTATCGTCTTTTGGCAAGATTGACATCATAAATAGGGGCGAAGGCCCTTGAAGTCCAAGGAGTAGCAAGAATCGAATCGGAGGTATAAAGAGATGATCAAGCGTAATCACGGAGAAGGGTATCATAGGAGGAAGGGGGTTGTAGATCGAAAAGAGAGTCAAAATCAGAGTACTCAATGTTACCCATGAGAGCTTAGAGGGATCTTCCAAATGTTGGTATAACTAGAGAGGCGGGGGGACTCGGCTCCCCAGTCAAAAATCCTCAGTGTACGGGACTTTGGAATAATCCTCGATCTTCGATACATGAGAGCATCTGTCGATCTTTGCTGTGTTTCTCTTGTCGTCAGGATCTGTGATTAGGATTCCAACCGAAGGGAGACCCTTCTTGAGACCATCAGCCCAAAGGAACAACTTAGCTTTACCGCTTCTATTACCGTAATCTAGACGAGCCGCGAAGTGGTGAAGGAAAGGCTGACCGAGAATTATGTCCTGTTTGTCTAAGTCATTGTTAGCAATAAAGATATGATGAGGGAACTCGTGTTTCCCTATCATAATAGGAGCGTCGGTGACTACCCCTTGGAGTGGCTCTGCGTGTCCATGAACTCCTCGTAACGACCAACGAGTACCCTCGTAATTGACTGGCAATCCCATCATTTCCAGTATCTCTCGGCTCATAAGATTAAGCTCTGAGCCTGAGTCGATCATAGCCATGAAAGTCTTTCCGCCAATGGACACGTCCTTTTTACCGGTACTCATACTGTAAAACTTTCCTCGATCCATAACAACGGCATTGGAATAATGAAGTAGGAAGTCTGCCAACTGCTCTGGATTCCCAACGTGAAGAGAAGACATAGGAGAAGAAAAAGAAGGGGATGAAGAAAAGTTGACTGAGTACTCAGCTTCCTTTGAGTTGTACTCACACTTGGTACAAGTATTCTCAGTGAAAATCTTCTGAAGTTGAGGGCTTGACCCTAGGATTTGGCCAATAGAAAGCAAAATTTTGTGCTTCATAATGTACTCGTATATCTTTTGAAGTTCAGCTTGTTCAGAAAGAGTAGACGTGAAATGATACGCGGGATCTTTCAGTTGAGTAGAAGTAGGTGCTTCTCTCATATGTACGTCCTTGTTCTTGAGTTCTTGTTGTCCCTCTTGACGATTGATCAGATTTGTCAGTGGGGGAATGTTGACATCTCTCTTCGGTGGGCTTTGTGGAGGTTGACGAGCCGGCACAGGTGCTGGATTCGGTTGAGCAGAAGGATGAGGGTTGTTCTGAGGTGGTTGGTTTTGCCTCGGGCCTCGAGATTCTTGAGGACGTAAAGTCGAAGTCAGTTGGAGTTCTTCAGGACGCTTGGTAGGATCAAAGCGATTGTTGGTCTTCTGGGAACATGTTGTAGGATATGCTGGGAAGTCCTCGTCAGAATGGGTGGCCTGGAAAGAACTATACGAAGTCGGTCCAAGCGATCGAACTGCAAAGGCGTCAGATAACACATCTTGATGATCAAATACCAATCCCATAGAATGAGAGTTCCTTGAACCCGCCATGTGAGGAGGTAGATCCCGGGAGTTTCCATCGTTGTTCGTGTTAGAGTTCTGGGGAACGTTAGCAAGAGAACGGAGATATTGTGCCACACCTCCATTGAATCCATAAGGAGTACATGGTAGGGAATCTCTGTTTGGAAGGAGGTACCGATTAGTAGCGGCATCCTGTATGATTAGATTGTCACGAATGAGAAGTGCCGTCTCAGGGCAATACTTAGGATGCATCTGGTGCGTATTCACACTGCCACAAATGAAGCAATGTTTGTTAGTATTGTCAGACTGAGGAGTACACACTTGAATAGTCTGCCCGTTGATCTTATCCACTAACGACGAGAGGTTGAGGGTCATCTCCTTGAATTGCCTTGCTAGATCGTCAACATGGGTTGCGTTACCTTTGGCTTGAGGGGCGGTATGCGGAGGTTGAGTGACACCTGTAGTATTAGTCGATGACGAAGTAGAGGAAACGTTAGTCACTTTAGGGTCGATACAATTACCTTCCAAGTCAAGTCAGACTTGGTTCTTGTACGCTTGGCTAGACGATGCCCACAGGGTGGAATAAAAGTTGTTGGTCCTGAAGCAAGTCTTGAGAAGTTTAACTGATTCAAGAACGGTAGGGGCAGTCTCTGGAGACCTCTGAGTCTTGGGTAGAGCTTGAATAAACCAGTCTTTGACTTTTGAGGGAAGACCTGCGATGAAGTAATAGTTCCTCTGGTCTTTGGAGATGACTCTATCCACCACCAAACTGTTAGCGAACTTTTGATAGGCGATACGATACCTATCAACATCCTTGGACAACTCTATAGTGCCGTGTTCGTTTTGATGTCTGCAAAAATCTAGAAGATCCTGGTGTGTAATCTTCGGCTTAGTATCATACTCAGCATAAATAGACAAAAGGGTCTGCTTAGCGTTTTCCCAACTGTACTCATCATTGGCTTTAACGAAAGCGTCTTCAAAACAGACAGCATCGCCGACTTCCAAGGTAGAGTAGCGCAAGACGTAAGGGATAAGCTCATCGAGATTGATGATGCCTGCATTTCTTGCTAGTTGTTCCATGTAGTCCACAAAGTTAGATACTTCGGTACCGTCGAATGACGGTGCATCAGCACTTCCAGGTAACGGCATGGGCACGAGAACAAAAGACGGGATAGAAGACAATCCCAAGCCAGAGGAAGAGTCGAAAACAGTGGTGCGGTGGCCGGTATTAGGCATTCAGGGAGGAACGAAGGTAGAAGTATGCTGCATAGCGGTTTGGCCAGTAGGAGTGGACACAGAACCGTCTCCTAAGTCGTAGTTTTCGTTTTGGGTTCCCATGTTTGTCACGGGCGGAGATCAATGGATTTGTGAGAACAAGTCAAGAGTTGTATGGAGTCAGGGACTAGAAGAACGACGGAGTCGAAGGTCTGAAGGCACCGAGACTGCGGAATACCGAACCCCCTGCGGTGGTCACCAGATATAGAGGAGATGTGTGTCTAGTGGAAGACACTGGAGTAATTGGTCGAGTATTGATGAAGGGAAGTAAGCAAGAAAGGAAACGACCACGTGATAACGAAAGCACGTTGGCTTAAGTATACGGTAGATGCGAAGAAAGAGAAGAAAGGGCTCAAGTGAAGGGGCTCTGTGTAGATCAAGGCTCAAAGATTTAAAGGAAAGGGCTCAGGAAACAAGTCAAGGCTCAGGCTCAGATAGTAGGGCTCGAAGTTAGGCAGAGAGAGAGTTTTTTACAAACTACACGTCGTATCTATATACTGCACATTCCGGTGCCTGTTGTAGGTAAGAAATATAACTAAATGGAGTACAGGAATACAAAACAAAGTTTTAGTGAGTCCAAGGTGTCGATAAGGGAAAGAGTATGGTATGAATGCAGAAGTGAGTAATGATTAATCGACAATGTAAATAAAAGAAGTAGAAGAAAGGAATTGGAAGAGTAGAGTCTGGAACTCGAGTAGCTACATTGCCCATGTTAGAATAACAGGATCTAGTCCTCCAACACCTTGTCTTCACTGTCAGTGTCGGAACACTGTCAGATGACTGTTCAACGCAAAGAGGGGACCCCAGACCCTACACGCTTGCTCAAGGCGTGGTGCGAGGGACAGGACAGACACCTTGGGCTTGGACAAGGCGTCGGAAAGAAGTCGATCGAAGAAGTTGAAACGTGACGGATAGGGGGAAAGAAGAAGTAGGACCTTTTGGCATAGAGTGGGAACGTTCGAGACGAAGAGAAAGGAAAGGGAATACACAAGAAAAAGAAAGAAAAAGGAATGTCTATGAGTAGGGCTTGGAGCCCTGCTACAATAGTTCCATCACTGCCTGCACATCCTATCTTGATTGTACTACCCACCTGCCTGCTGTACCCACTACTTGAGGAAATGGCTTCCCACTTCTACAACTCTCAGTAGATCTCCATAAGTATGTTAAAGGCCTATAGAAGGGCTAGGCATGTCGAGAAGAAGGGTTGGAGTTGGTGAAGGTGGAGAAGCAAGCAGGAGCATTAAAAAACTTCAAAAGAGTGTTCATTAGTATTAAGAAATTTAATAAAGAAAACCGGTTTGAGTTTAAGACTCACCTTGGCTATATTTCAGAATAGAAAAGATAGTACCACAGAGGGCGGATTGCCTAACAGCGATAACAGCAACAAGCAAGCACCTGAGAGTGTTTGAATCAGGTTCTAGAGACCTGAAAATGAAAGATTACGGCTGGATAGAGGGAATGGCCAAGCAGAAAGACATACAGGTTGAGGAGGAGGGATGTTGAACTTTATGAATTTGCAGTTGGCCGCCCTGAGCATGGATGGTCTGGCAGAAAATGGATTCTAAGTTCTTGAGGCTTGGAAATGAGTTGAATGGGCAGAGAGCCTATTGGAAGGTGGTGGTGCAAGAGAAGACGACTAAGTAGAAGCTTGAGGTCCTAACCAAGTTACCAGAGACTGCAGTCTACTGGTGGATATCTGGAGACTGCTGTCAACTGGATATCCACCTAGGATGTCTGTAGTGGGCTTGGGCTTGAGGAAGAGGATGGCGTTGACTCTGTGGACATTCAAGACAAGCTGGTTTTGTTGTTTGGCTTGCTTTAGCAGGGCTTGGAAAAGTCTGAATGCCCAAAGCGCCACTAACACTGTAGACATGCACAGATCAAGAAAATGCTGTGAGTGTTCTTGCTTGATCTGTGCACATCTGAACACCTAAAGCATCAAGTCTGTGTCTGATGCCCAAAGCATCACTAACACTGTAGACATGCATGGACTAAGAAAACGCTGTGAGTGTGACATGCATAGACCAAGCAAGGACACTGAAGGCATCTGTACTCCTTGGTGAGTCTTTTTTTCAGTTATATACTAATTCTCCTCTTCTCAGGTATCTATTATGTAATGATCTCCTCCCTAGTATACTCATTTATCTTATTTATTGATGTCCTTATGAGTATCACAGCGTGAATGACTGAGTCAGAGCACATTGTATCTAGCATAGATACAGCATGCTCTGACTTAGTTGTTTGTGCTGCCAGTATCTATCCAGTATCTACTAGTAGATACAGCATGAACAACTAAGTCAGTCATGTTAGTAGATAGCCAAAGTCATTTTGGACCTGCTCCCATTACAAATTGTATTGACATACCATTTATGACGACTTGGTCAGTACACAGATGCAATGCATACCATCATCACAAATTATCTACATACAATTTGTGACAACTTAGTCGGTATGCACTGTATCTCCAGATACAGTGCATGGACCAAGCAAGAACGCCCACTTGGTCCATGCACATCTGACTGCTCACAGCATGTGATGACTTGGTCGTTCACGCTTCTAGTGGTACTTTACTACCCTTTGAGTGGCAAGTACTTTCTTGACACCTTGGTCTGTGCACATCTGACACTTTGGGTGTTCAGATCAAGTGTGCTCTGACTTAGTCAGAGCACATTGTATCTGCTAGATAGATAGATCAAAATATAATAAATATGATGCAGCATGCTCCAACTTAATCGTCAGGCTGTATCTACTAGGGATATAGCATGAACAACCAAGTCAGAGCACATTGTATCTAGCTTTGTATCTCAGTAGAATGAATTCTTAATGTGAACACTTTGAGTGTCGTGTTGTATTCAAGTAGTACTCAATTCTCAATGTGAACACTTTATGCATTTATGTACCTCAACACCTCGGAATGCACTTCTGAATTCTCAAACAATCTCAACAACCAAGTCATTACAAGTTGTGTCTGCTCACACTTGCAACAACTTGAGCGTTGCCTCAGAATGTACTTCCAAATTCTCAAACAATCTCAAGAACCAAGTACCATTGATATAACTACAAACTGAACACTCTAGTCATACCATGAACTACTTGGGACATTCAGGCACTCTATCCTCGTCTCTTTCATGCCTCTATCATGCCCCTCATCTGTCCCAACCTTACCACTCTGCCCAAATTCTGCCAACCCTTCTCTGTCCAAACCCTGCCCAAACTCTGCCCCTCCCCTACTCAAATCCTGCCCCTCTACTATGGAAAAACCCTACTCAAACCCTAGAAAACTCATAGAAACTATTTGTTGGGAGGACGTGAGTGTTGGTGTGATGAGATGTAGATGTAGATGTAGATGTATATGCAGAAGTGGGAATAGGAGTGGGAGTGCTGACGAGCCTGGGGCAGGAGGGTGAGAAGGGGAATGAGAAGAAGGATAAAGATAAGGATATAGCCAATATGGAAGAGGACAAGAGCATGAGTGATAGAAATAGAGCTCAAGCTTGAGTTGATCCTGTTACCCACACCTGTACCCATAGCTGCAGCCACAGACACAGGTATGGGTAACGAGCTCGGAGGACTAGGTGTACCTCTCCCACCACTCCTACCCCCATACTACTAAAACCTCCATCACCAGTGCTATCCCCACCACCAACCCCCTGCACCTCCAACACTTTCATATGTAACACTTCTCAATATCCTCTTGGGCAGGAGTGAGGACAGTGTTGTGAGAGGGAACATAGCAGAGAAAGGAGAGGGGTTGGTGTCAAAGTCCAGAAAGGGAGTAGGTTTAGGGTAGGATGAGGAATACATGTGAAGGACTGTAAAACACATCAGAGCATAGAAAAAGAAATAAACTCGTTGGTCTAAACTCACTGTACCCAAGTCCAGGTTCCATCTGCTTCATCTGCTTTTGATGCTCCAGCAGTATCAACGAAGGTCTGAACACACCTGTCAAGTCCATAGGGTGTCAACTTGACGATTTACCCCAGGCAAGGATATCTTGACCATAACACGCTGTCCTGTTTACAGAGTCAGTTGAAGGAAGAGTCAAAACATGAAGAAGAAAAGAGAGAAAGAGAGAGACAATTGTACATACCAGCATAAGTTTGCTGTCTTTCAACCTCATTGTCGGTCGTAAGGGAAAATGTGTAAATGTGACAATTTGAAATGGTACGAGAGGACTGCATACCCAACATGCTGTGGGCCATAGGCATCAGAGTAGGCGTCATCATTTGTATTCCTCGACATGAATGTGGATTCCAAGGGTAGGGAGCATTTTTGAAGGCCTCTGCACACAACCAGATAACTAGCAATGACTTGGAGACCACATCTCCAAGTTATTGCTAATGTTCTTCTTTTGCCAAATTGCACTTCATCTTTGATTTCTTCACTGTTCATTTCCTACTTGCATTGTGATCGCTATACTTACCCGTTTGATCTGCTACTTCTACAGAGCCTTTCGTACGTTATTATCTATCTCCCGTTTCATTTTTGGCCAAATCGGTTAATATCTGCCTTCGCAATGTTCACTTTAAGCTACAGATCTTTTTTGATCAGCTATCTCCTTTCATGACTTTACTCCATTCTGCTTTCCCTTTCACATACCTTTTATATCCAAGTATCCAGACCGCATCTGGTGCATTCTCTCCACTTCCTGCGCTTCCTGTGATCCAGTCTGCCCTGGTCCAGACTAGATCTCACCCAGTCATCAGATCTGATAAATCCGTCAGCAGGTGCCACATGTGTGAGCAGAGGCCTGTTGATGGGTGAAGTTTTGATGATCTGATTGCTGCTTGCTTTCTCCCCTCATCTCCTACCTCTTCCCCACAAGAAAGCAAGTTTGGTGAGCACATCTAGTGCGCTTTTTGGTGGTTTAGACTGTTCTAACCACTGCCACTCCAGTCTGCAGTCACAGTACAGTGCACAGCTCCCTTGTAGCTCACTCTGTGTACACTGTAGCTGGTAAGCTTCACTTCTACAGTCTGTTTAAGCGTTGCTAACACTCCTAGAGCATACAGATATCAGCCAGACACTTCACTACTCTGTCCTAGTGTGTTTGTGGGTTGGATATCTCACTCCCAGTGTGTTATCAATGCAGTTACATTGCTCTACAGCTGTACTGACACTCCCCTTTGGATCTCTCTTGTAGATCCAGCCAGTAGGACGCATTTTTTGGCACCCACCCTCCTCTCCCACTGTTCTTATGTACTTAAGTTAAACACATAGTCAAGTACATCTGTATTTAGCACTACTCGATCTGCAGAATGTTTTTGGGCTTCAGCCTGTGTTGTGGCTAATCCTCCTTGAGTGATGAGCAGCAGAGGCCCAGGAAGACAAGAAAAACAGAGTGTAAAGCACACTGAAATTGTAAATGTTTACATTTCTTACTTTCAGAAACCTTTTCCACACTTTCCCATATTGTCAGTCATTGTCCACCATTGTTGTGTTATAGGCTAGGTTGAATGGGCAATGAGGTATGGCCCTAATGAGTGTTGTTCCTATTTCTAGGAATGAAATAGTAGATATCTCAGATGCACCCCATACAGACTGAGCACTTGTCGCCTTGGTATATATATTTAGTGATACTTTTTTATCTACAAAAATCACCAACTGGTCAAGCATATTATTCAAGATGTCAATGAGCTACAGCCCTATGGACTTATGATTCTGTTACTAGGGGTCATAAGCAACATTTTGACACTCTACATAAGGTGGGTGCTTGTCACTTTGATATCTAGCAAAAACAGTAGTTGGGTTAGGATTGGGGACTTATACTTATTAGATGATAGACTGTGCTACATAGCTTGTGAACTGTAGCCTGCAATCATAGCCTTATACATCCTACTGTGTTCAACTACTTCAGTGTCACATCCTGTACTATCCATCCACCTTCAAATTCTCTCTTACAGTCTACTATCCATCAATACATGTACCCATGCCACCAATGTCCATACCCGTTGGAATCCAAACCTCCAATCTCACATCTGGCCTCCAGCATCTGGCCTCTAGGTATCCCCACCATCTTTCTGCCTCCTGTCTTCAACTCCTATTCCTGAGTTGTTCCCAATGCTACGCCAACTGTGGCAACCAATTCCAACACCTCACTAGCACTTACTCACAACGTCCACTATCATCACTGTTGTTTTGAGCCCTATAGCAGGTAAGATATTGTAGGACTCAAGAACAAGAACTGTATTGGTGTTGGAGAGGGTGGTGAATGAGGAATGGTGGTGGCAGGTTTATGAACTGCCAAAATTCCCCAATGGATCTCTCTCATCTTCACAGCTCGGTTTTGCACTCTTCAGGAATGGAATGTTAGGCAGTAACCAGTAGAGAATGGAGTAGATACATAACTCATTAAGGAATGAAAGTAAAAAAAGAAATGTGGAAAGATGAAGAAAGCGTCAGAAGCAATAAAACTAAGAAAAACAACAAAACACATATCCAATCAACTCCCAAAGCTCCCAATGAATCTCTCTCACATGCTCCACAGCTTGAATTTGCATTATCTGAGCATGGAAAGGCAAGCAGTAATGAGTAGAGGTATATAACAATGGGGAGAAATACAAAAGAACAAAAGAAACACTCATCCAGCCCTTGTCTAAACAATCATCTCATTCCTCTCTCCACAGTCTTCCTGAGTACAGACAACTGCCAACAGCGTGTTTGCGAGGGAAGGAAAATCATATTTCTCCCAGAGCAATTTTTCCTAAGTCCCAGATGAATTTGTTGCTTGCGGCAGCATTGGTTTGTTCTTGATGCCTAGATGTGATGGGGGAGGAAAGATGACAGTGAGGAAGTCAGACAATAGAGGAGGGTGGGAAGTGAGGATTGGTGTTGGGATTGGAAGGAAAGAGAGAAAAAACTAGTCCAGAATCATCTAGCACTCCTGGACAACCTTCTGCATACTCCTGTGTCCAAGAGTGCTAAAATGGTAATAGAAAAAAAGAAAATATCAAAGAAAACTTACCTGCAAGTAGTTACACCCACATGTCTGACTACCTGCTCACTTGTTGCACCCAGAAACCAACGCCCCAATTCTACAACTCTTAGTTGATCCATGCAAGTCAGTTTGAGCAATATGTCAGATTGATTGCAGGTTGGGCCAGCGTTAAAGGAATTTTGAGATGCAGAGAGGAAAAAGGTTTAAAAAATCCTAAGAGAGGATTGATTAGTTGATTAGTATTAATATAGAGTACTGATTGATGTTTTAAGACTCACCTAGATGCTATTGAGCAATGGAACAGTGAGTGTGGATATGCTCACAGTGAGAATGGCAAAGACTGGAGACCTGGAAACATTTTAATAGAATTCAATGGTCCTTAAAAGGGAAGATGACACTGAGTAGAAAGACGTACAGGTTGAGACCAGGTTCCTAGACTTTCTAGAGATTCTATCTCAGCTTTCATGGAATCAAACCATGCATCACGTTGTGGATGATTGAGTACATCCTTAAATGAAATTGGATCGCCAACGTTATCAGCGTAGTAAACATTGAATTCTGTTAAGAAGAAAGCAATGTTTTGTTCAACTTCATCGTAGAGTAAACCTCTGGCTTCTCGGATCCTTTTTGATCGTCTTAGGCCATCAGGTTGTTTAGTTTTGTCTTCGTCGACATCCATTGGTTCAGGTTCGTGTTCCTGAGAAGTTGGAGTTTCATTTGTATTTTCTTCTGTAGTTTCTAATGGTTCTTGATTTTTGTTTTGTAACTCCCCTTCAACTTGCGATTTGGACGTTAAGAATTGCAAGTTGCATTCTACATTCACTTTAGTACCAAAGTAGACATAATGGCCTTTTGAATGATCGTCAAAGCCTAACCAAACTCCACGTTTTCCTTTAGGAGTTAGTTTACTAGTTCTTGCTTCGTCATATACAATGCAAGGTGTACCAAAGCTATGTAGATTGTCTAAGTTTGCGTTAACACCGTAACGTTTAAAATAGGGAGTTTGCATTTTTAATGCAGTTTTCGGAGATCTATTAAGTATGTACATAGTATAAAGTCCTGCATGCCACCATAAACGATTAGGTAGTTTTCCAGTATGCAGATTAACACGAATACCATTCATGATATGTTGATGTATGTTTTCAGCAACTCCATTTTGCTGAGGCGTGTCATGAACTGTATAACGTGCAATTGTACCTTGTACCTTGTGCTTTCAGGTAGTTTTTGAATGCACCCGAAGTAAATACGGCATCGTTGTCTGATTGTAGAATTTTAACTTTGATACCATATTGCGTAAATAGTTCAGTAGTAAATGTAACCCATTGGGTATAGGCTTCGTCTTTTGTTTTAAGTGGAGATAATATTAACCAACGCATACAGTCGTCAACGATGGTTAACCAGTATTTGTAGCCTTCAATAGAGGCAGTTCGTAATGGACCAAATATATCAATATGAAAATGGTCTCCAAAGTTTTCTGCTAATTCTGAAGTACGTTGTTTCGGAACAGAAAGTCTATGTATATTATTGATGATGCAGTCTTCGCATTGAGTTTGTGTCCAATCATCAATAATGATTGTAATAATAGATTTATCTGTTTTTAGTAATGTTTTTAGATTTGTATAACTCATATGACCAATTTGTTTGTGAAGTTCATATAAACTTAAAGTAGCAATGTTATCACTCAATTTTTTAGTTGTGATGGAGTAAAGTTTGGCGCTCTCGTGTATAACGCCAATGAAATTGTCCTTGTCATTACGTATTATACATAAATGATCATGAAAAGTAAAAGTATAGTCCGCTTTTTGTGAAATACTGATTAAAGTAAACGGAAGTTTTGAGTTATAAAATACATTTTTAAGAGTGATCGATGAAGACTCACCATTGTCCTTCCTAACTTCTACCCGCATATCGCCTGCTAATCGAAGATCTAGATGCTCTGAATTGGCAACAGTTAAAGTTACGGCAGGCGTAGTATGAACGTTAAAAAGTAAGTTAAGATACAGTGTACAGTGTATAGTAGCACCAGAATCAATGATATGCATATGATCTTGGTCAGAGATTGCGGTAAAAGCAGGTAGGGAAATATGATGACTCACCGGAGTCTCTGAGTCTTCCATTTCAACGTCGCCCGAAGAAATTGACTGTACCCAGTCCGATTGCGAAGTTGACGTAGTCGCAATTTGAGAAGAAGAAAACGCAGGCATGGAGATGGCAACTGATGCATTCTCCTTGGTCTTGCCTTTGTTGAATTGTTTAGTAATTCCTTTCTTCTTCATAGCTTCTTTGGACTTTTCAGTCCACGGTTCTGGGCACGTCTGGGTCGTATGACCCATCTTGTTGCAGTTGAAGCACTTCTGATCCTTTTTGCCATCAGAAGGCTTCTGGTACGGCACTGCGGTGTTAGCGCGTTCCCCTTTTGACTTGTCCGATCGTTGAGCACCGCCTTGACTAGTGCTACCAGACTTCTTGTCGGACTTCTTCGAAGGATATGTTCAAGCATTGCTCAAATGATAGTTAGTGAATTCCTTTTTTAGCTGCGCAATGAGGTCGACAGCTGTGTATACGGGTTTCCCCCCTTCAGCTGCAGTAGTGGCATCCCATGTAGCTGCAGCTGCATCCACAGTTGCTTCGTAAGAACTGCGAACAAAGTGATAGTGTGGAGGAATAATCCCCACTAGAGCTGAGTAAAAGACTTGATCTGAGACATCTATGTCTCTCTTCTTGATAGAAGCCCACAGATCCTGAGCTTCGTCAAGGAGCTTATCAAACTCCCAGACTGGTTTACGTAAGTTGAAGAGTTTCCACAGCTCGTTAGACTCTTGAACTGTGGATGAAGGGTCGAAACGTTGCTTGAGCTTCTTGATAAGCTCTATCGCATCCGACTCTTCAATGTAGTGGATCATGATTTTATCATCAATCTTGCCTGTAATAGCGTTAAAACAGGCTAGTTTGACAGTATTACCAGGATGTAACCCGGAACTTTTAAAGTGTTGGGGACGAATCACCTGTAAAGCGCTATTAACGCGAAAGTACCACATCTTCCAATTTTCACTGCCAGTAAGAACTGTCAGGGAATCAAAAGCTTTGTTGATGTCACTGAGTGGCATCACGTAGTTGGGGTTTGTATTTTCGGGCATAGATAATGCGACCAACGAAGTAGGGGTAGATGGAGGAGATGATGATGGAGTAGGGACAGTATCCTGGACATCAGTCCTAGTATTTTCACCAGCATCAGACATAATGGGATCAAGTGCGAATGGAAGAGGGTTTTGGATGAGAGGATCAGGTGGTTGTGCTTGTGAAGTAGATGATACGGGCGGAGTAGGAGTTTGAGTACCAGAGGGGTGTGCACTAGAGTGGCGACTGGTAGTAGGAAGTGGGATATCTGGGACTGATCCTTGAGATTGAGTTTGTCGACTAGTCATATACTAGTCCAGGAACAGAGTACGAGTAGAGAGTAAAGCAGAGTAGAACAAGTGTTTATTGAAGTTATAGCAAGCTAGTCGGGGCCCATAACCTATTAGACTTAGGTTATCTTAGCGAACAATCTTAGTGAGAGTCACAAAGTGGGGGTAAGAGCGTGCGAATGTATCTCGCTTAACTCTCAAGTATATATCATTAATCAGAGTAGTATAATAATATAAATAGTCTAAGTATATCCGTATGATCATTTGACCGTATGTCCGCAGTACCTGATTGATGCCGTATGCATAGTAACTTAGTAACTTGATCGTTATCATTTAATTCCAACAATCTCACCCAGTGATTAGATCTGATCAATCCATCAGCAGGTGCCACATGTGTGAGCAGAGGCCTGTTGATGGGCGAAGTTTTGATGATCTGATTGCTGCTTGCGTTCTCCCCTCATCTCCTACCTCTTCCCCACAAGAAAGCAAGTTTGGTGAGCACATCTAGTGCGCTTTTTGGTGGTTTAGACTGTTCTAACCACTGCCACTCCAGTCTGCAGTCACAGTACAGTGCACAGCTCCCTTGTAGCTCGCTCTGTGTACACTGTAGCTGGTAAGCTTCGCTTTACAGTCTGTTTAAGCGTTGCTAACACTCCTAGACACTTCACTACTCTGTCCTTAGGGATTGGGAAGAGACCACTTTGGCAACATGTTGAAAATTCCCAGCTGACCCATCTGTACACTAGCTCATATGGTCAGCAAGGCTCTTGCCCTGACCATAAAAGCCTCTGCAATATCAGAGTTTTGAGCCCAGTGATAGGGTTTGCAACAACTTTGCCATTCATATTTTTAGCTATTTCTGGGAAAGTCTTGATACATTCTGCATAATTCTCCTGAACATGTTGAACAAGTAGCACCCCAGATCATCATACAACACTCTCCAGCAAGAATAACCCACAACACATTCAATTACATTGCTTTCACAGCTGCTAGGCCAAAGCAGAGGTGTGGTAGAATGGAAAGCAAACACAGGCCGTGGAAGGTGTGAGAGGTATTCGTTGGGGTGAGTACTTTAACAATTTTTGGTTTCATTACATGTTTTTTGGGTTTGGACTGGCCTTTTCTCTGAGTTGCACTCATACCTTCTTTTTTCATGTTTGGGTAGATTCTGAATACCACTACTGACACCACCACTTCCAACGAGGACACAGACAACCCTCTGCAAGCTGGATGACAGTGGCTAAGGTGGTTCAAGGTGTGTTGCAGTTGGCTAACAGTTTCTTTTTTTTTTGACTTCTTTCTCCCAAGTTTAACTCTCCTCACCTCTCTTTACCTAACAAGTTCACTTATTCTCAGCTCTACCCTTTAAGGACACAGCTCCCAACCTGCATTCCTTTATCAGACACTGTTCTCCATCTACAACAAGTCAACAACCTCAATTCTTCCTTCATCATCTGCCTTCCAACACCACTCAAGACAAAACACCACCTGCCACTATCCTCAACTCTTCAGCATCATCCAACCCCCTGGCTTCAAGAGTTTCAGGCATCCAGCAGTTGTGGCTGCTACAAGGGGTTGGAGCCAGTTTGGGGTTGGGAATAGAGATAGAAATAGAGAGAGTTAGGAATAGAGAGAGTTAGGGAAAGGAGGATGGAACAGAACAAGGACTAGAATGACGATGAGGGACAGGACGACGTGATGATGTACACAGTAGTGTCCTCCTCTCTCTACTCTCCTCCAGCTCTTCACTACCCTTTCTGATCTCAAGGTATCCTGAGCTCTCTCACGGGACGTCAACCTTGCTGTATACCCACTATTCCTGTTCGCTCCTGTCACTCTAGCAGACCCATGGTGATAATTGTGTTCATTCTCCATCATGTCACTACCTCTACTACAGCAGCCTGTGGCAGCAACACAAAGTCCTGCACCAAAAAGCAAAGAAAAGGGAGCTAGAGACAAGTGGAAGTGAGGGTAATGCAGATGGAGAAGGGGATGGAGACTCAGATGGAGAGAAGAGTGATTTTGAAGAGACAAAAAATGAGAAAGGCAAAGAGGATGAAGAGAATGACAGTCAGGTTGATGAGCCAGAAACAGAGGCCACAGATACTGATATCAATCAAAAGTGAACTGTTAAATATGTCAT